>JABWIB010000847.1:35834-50201 GCA_016617825.1 Platyplectrum ornatum | reverse complement strand
ACTTATTATACTTGCACTGTGGTATTTCGATTATTCTTTTCGATACTATATATTTTTGTCTAAGGACATGTTTTCTCCTCTTTACATATGGTTTCTATAGTATGCATATTATGTAGTTGAGCTATTATGTATTTGAGCTATTATGCATCCGTGTCATCTAGATTTTGAATACTGTTTTTGTATACACAGCTAACGCGTCGCCATGGTGATCGGGGATGACGCTACTTCCGGATGGAAAGCAAAGCGTGCATACGGTGATCACCGGATCCGACACCAGGACNCTGCACACAGGTTGAGGGGCGGTTTTAGGAGGTAGGACACGAGCACTATATAAGTTGANTTGTGATTATTTAAGATAGGTTGTCCCTGAGGAAAGTTTTGCAATAAAACTGAAACGTTGGACATGGATGTTTGTATAAGGACCCGAAGCTCTTGTTTGGCTGACGGCGGTGAGGGCACCCTCTTTAAAAATAATTCTTTCTGAGCTCTATCTATTTATTATAATATTTTGAGTGCAACAAGGATATATATATATATATATATATATATATATATATATATATATATATAAATAATAAAAGTGTAGATATTGCCCATAGCATCCAATCAGATACTAGCTTTTACTTTCCTACTTACTAGAGAATGTCAGTTAGAATCTGGTTGCTATGGGTAACATATCAACTTATCCTTTCAAAGCATTTTAGTAATTCTAGTAAGATCTGTTTATATACTGTGTATAGAAAGAACACATTGTTTGGTTGGTATGTCTGTGTGAAAATCAGATGTGTTACCAGCATAAAGGATACCAAAGTTTTATGATCAGATAGAGATTTAAAATNGTGTCTTACATGATATCACCACGTGTAAATTGTAATTAGAATCATATATATTTTCAAACACTAGTAAACTATTCTCTATGGGATGTTTTAAAAATCAGAAAAAATAAAATAAATGAAATTTCTGTAATCTCACAAATTCACTGTATTCCCAATGCAATGGTTTCTTAGCAAGCCATGGCCTGAACCTGCAGAAGATCATGTAATTTCCTGTTTGAATTCAGTGCATAGTAAATTTAATAAAAGATTTATTGGAAAGGCGCATATTTCCTAATAGATGCAGTTGGGATTTAAAGTGCATTTCATTTCCTTCCCCTTGTGTTAAGTAACATGATGCAGAACAGAAATGTTTCCGATCTCATATGTGACAACTTGTTTAAATAACTGTCATGTTGGTTTAATAAACGTTATCACAAACTTCACAAGATGTATTTTCCTCCCAGGACCCAAGCTGATAACCATTACTGTAAGTCAGGTTCCACGCCGCTAGTAACTGCTGTACGCTTCCACTTATATATGTAAAGGTGAAGCATTTGGTTGTATTTTATTGATTGCGTTCCTAGAACTTACAATTCATCCAGCTGTCAGAAAACATTTTTAAGTTCACTCACCTTGGTCCATTTATGGAAAGTCTGTTCTGGATTTATTTTAACACAATACATGGTTCAATTTACTAAGTTCAACACTTCATTCAGTGAGATATATTATTGTACTAACGGGAACATATACTTACCCTGACATGCAGTGCACATGGAATGTTATACAAAGATTTATGTATGCTCTACTGCAAAATGGTATACTTTTTACTATGAGAGAATTATTACACAGATATGAGCCTATGGCTTTTAGGTAATTTTATATATTATATTATATTTTAGTTTTGTTAATGTGAAAGATACAGAGAAAACTTGAAAAACCAATTAAGTTACAATAATTAAAAATAGTCCTCACTTTTATGTTGCATAGATAAAAAATCCAAATTAAACTATAATTACTGAATGTAATATAATGTAATAAATATATCATTTATATCACATATGATGATTAAAGCGACATGCTGGAGTCTGCCATTTTGGCACGGGAACAAAGAACAGGGTCCCACAGTCACATTTGGCCACAAGACAACTTAACATACAGAGATCCACCCACAGTGGATGTACGGTATAAAAGGCTTTGTATTAAGGAGCTCACTCTCTGGAGAGGAAGATGAATGTCATACAGAGGGTGGATAAGTATAGTTGTGGAAGGCATTGCCTGGATCCTGGCCATGGTAGATGGTATGGTACTGGCGCTTAAGTGAATAACGGCATGCAGTGGCAGCAGAGGGTATACACACTTTGGAAGCTTTTCATCTGTATTCTCTCTTCTGCCACTACAAGCCAGTAACAGTAGTGAGGAGCCATGCCACTGGTGCAAAGCCCACATCCGCCCCTAGGGACAAAACAGCAGAATGCAGCAGACAGGTCGTAACATTTACCAGCTAAGTTCATTGATTCATCCACAAAAAGCCAGCAAACTGTAAAAATGCAAAATGCAAAGAACATTTGAAAATGTCATTGGATAATTATTATACGTTCTATAAAATATTATTGCATATAATGAACATAACCATGTATAGAAGTGGTTGTTAAATGAAAAAAGGAAGAATATAAGAATAAAGGAAATTAAGAAAGATAAAAGTATATATTAAACATTTATTTAGTAAAAAAAAAGCTATGTGGATTTACATAGCCTCAATTAATGCATTTATTTATATACAATTTAATATTTAACCATCTGTTAATTGGCTTGTTCATAATTTAGGTCTAGATCCTCAGATCTGAGTCTTACGCAGTCTTGATTAAGTCTTGATTAAGCTCTTACTGTAAAATTAACATACCTCCTACCGAGCATACCAGACATACACTTCACCCCACCCCGCAGGTGGAAAGATTTCCTGCACAGGAGTTTGTATATTGAGGATTCACATTTTGCTTAAAGTCTGCTGTGGGCATTCAAGAAGCAGAAAACAAGGGGATGGTATATAAAGAATTTGTCATTTATGCAGTGTTACCACGCTATTACCACGCTATACAAGTCATTTGTAAATAATGTAGAGGATCCTAGACTGTGAGCTCCTTTTCAGTTTCTTATTGTGTCTAACTGAATCCAGCCTCAAGGCATGATTGATATTTCCAGTATTGAAATGTTGTCTGAGGTATTCTTGATGTGGGCTGTTCCCCTTACTTTAAGTCAGTGAAAGAATGTATCTACGTCAGCAATAA
Organism: Platyplectrum ornatum; assembly: GCA_016617825.1. Taxonomy (NCBI): domain Eukaryota; kingdom Metazoa; phylum Chordata; class Amphibia; order Anura; family Limnodynastidae; genus Platyplectrum; species Platyplectrum ornatum. The sequence goes on along the minus strand of JABWIB010000847.1, from coordinate 47,101 downwards.
CAAAGCAGAAATGGCAACAATATTTATGTGTGTACTCATGTGCGTACTCATGTAGACCAAAACTTTTTGCTCAAGATATATAAGAAATGTATTTATGTCAGTGCAAAGATGTATCCTACCATGGGAATAGTACCTGTCAAAACCTCACAATGTTTCTCGACCCTGTTGCTAACAGCATTTTCTACCATATCTGGAACACTAAGTATTAAATATATAATAAATATATTATACAAAAGGTAGGATTACTCTGTGTGCCCTATCCGCAGCTGGTTAATGGCACTTGAGGGTTCTACCCAGGGCCACCAATAGAAATTCAGAAATTCAAAGAGCAACTTTTTTGCCCAAACATACACACCCCACAGCTCCCCACCACCAAATATAAGCACAATAATTTTTATTTATTTTTGTTAATATTATGGGGTGGGGGGTGGTATTGTGGGGTTCAGGGGAGGGAGCAGGCTACATGTTCATATATGGTCTGCAAAATGGAGTGTGCAAGCCATACGTCTATTGCGTACCCCAATACTAAAATTGAAGGTGCAGCGGGGCGTGTGGGCACATCAGGTGTGCATGGGCTAAAAGATGGGGGGGGGAGGGAGGTTAAAAAAAATAAATAACAGACTTACTTTAATTATTAATTATGTGTCTGTCTGTGTATGTAATGTATATATATATATATACACACACATACAATACAGTCACACAATACACACACTATTCACACAGCAGTCACACAATATACACACCATTCACACAAAACACACACCACTTACACTGTACACCCACCATTCACACAGTACACACAGTTAGTACACTTACCTGTATGGAGCCTTCAGCAGGGGACTGCTGCTTTCCAGGACACTGCTAGTAAAATAAAAATGGCCACCATGCCGGTGATTGGCTGAGCGAATTTGCAGCTAGCACACTTGCCTATAATCCAAAATTTCTTATAAAAAATGGTACTTGATAAAGTCACCTTTCACAAGAAAAAATAGAGGAGCGCTACTATTTGGATATTTGATCGTCACATCGGACTTGCAACACCAAAAACACCAGAATATGATTAGAATCCAGAAACATTCATTTATTCACAAAAAATTACAAGAATTATATATAAAAAAATATATATATAATATAATGTATTTAAAAGCGATAATAAACCCCTAGTGGATACAATACGCATAAGTATACACATGAATATAACAATTCAGACCCTTCAAGATGTTTCAATAGATCGCTCAATCCCTTGTCAGGGTGGGAGAGTAAGTAGGTTGCTGTGTGTTCAGTTATATGGTTTATTTATACAATGGTGAGTCCGTATCATCAGAGATGTGAGGGGAGGAGGATATATATTAGGAGGGCACATTGGAATATATCGGGTTGTGTATTATATAATCCAAAAATCTGGAGAAAAAGCTGGAGAAAAATCCCACTATAAAAATGCCAAAGAAAATTATCCATTCTTTTAAAAAAGGCAGTGAACAACTTGACAATAACCAAAAATGAGTATTACTTCCTTCATGTTGAGCACCCTATTATTCCGGTTCTTTATTTGCTTCCCAAAATTCACAAATCACTTTCCAATCCACCTGGGCGTCCTATTATTTCTGGTGTTGGGTCCCTAACTTCTAATTTTGTTGATTCTTTTCTCCAACCCTATGTTATAAATTTACAATCACATATTCGGGATACAACCCACCTTCTACATAAATTAAGTAATATTACTTGGAAAGAATCTTTTGCTTCTTTAACGCTAGATGTACAAGCGCTGTACACTAACATACACTATTTTTGGGGGCTAAAAGCACTTTCCCATTTTTTAGATAAAGATATGAGCCTATCAAGTGATATGAGAACTTTTATACTTGATTCGGTGGAATTTATCCTTATGCACAATTATTTTCAGTTTAATGGTGATTTTTATTTACAGGTGCATGGGACGGCCATGGACACTAGGTTTGCGCCGAGTTTTGAGGAAAATTACATCTGGAAGGGTCCATATGGCGCAAACCTAGTGTTCTATGGCCGTTACATAGATGATTTATTTATTATTTGGGGATGGCAGAACAATTTGTTTCATTTTTAAACCATAACACTTTTAATTTATCCTTCACTTCTCACTTCAAAATGAGGGAAGTAAATTACTTAGATGTTTCTCTGTTGGTGGAGAATAATGTAATTCTATCTAAAAATTACAGGAAAGTGGATGTGGTGAGCTACGTGCATTATAAAAGTAGCCACCACAGACCATGGATTAATAATATCCCCAAAAGCCAAATGGGCAGACTCCGCCGAAACTGTACTCGAATGGAGGAATTTGAGACCTAAACAGACCTCATGATAGCAGACTTCAAAAAGAAAGAATATCCAGAAAATATCCTTGAAGAGGCAAAAATGTATGCTAGGGGTCTAAATAGATCCAAATTGATAGAGACAACAAGGAAACAAGATAAAATAAAGAATAAAGACACTATTGATAAAGAAGCTGGAGAAGGGTTGGATAATTTAATGTTCATAAGTCGTTATAATTGTAAATCGATGAAAATAAAAAAGATTATTATGCAAAATTATGAAATCCTTAAATGTGATAATGTATTGGGAGAAATATTACCAAACAGGCCTAAGATTGTTTTAAAAAAGAATAAGAACTTGAAAAATTATCTTGCCCCAAGTATGTTACCTAAACTTGAGAAAGTGGATCCCCTTAAAACCTGGTTATCTGAAAAGCCAAAAGGCTCTTATAGGTGTAATAAGAAAGTATGCCTTACCTGTAAATTTATGAAAAATAAAGAAAAACCAATAAAATCTAATACTACAGGGGAACAATTCAAGGTCAAACAATTTATTAATTGCGAAACGTCCTATGTGATCTATGTCCTTCAGTGCCCGTGCAGCCTACAATATGTGGGACGCACCACACGGGCCCTGAAGGACAGGTTTAGAGAGCATAGACGAAATATTATAAATAAAGCAGGTACACATAATATACCTAGACATTTTGTAGAGGTACATGGGGGAATAGTGGATGGTATCTCGTTATGGGATTGGAATGGGTAGCTCTCACATCCAGGGGGGAGATAGATTTAATAAGCTGTGTACCAAAGAAACAGAATGGATTTTTAAATTACAGACCCTACATCCCGATGGGTTGAATGAAGCACTTGATTTTATGGATACCCAAAGTTAATTTTTTATATTGTTTTATATTGATTTATTAGAAATAAGATTTAATTAATTAATATTAGATTTATATAATTAAATGTTTATATGTGCAGTTATCTGATTTTGTCCATTGTGATAATATGAAATATATTTTTTAAATATACAATGCCAGAGTATATTTTGATTATGTGGCCCCCTTCCCCCTTAAGAAAATCAAAACCCACCATTTGGAGGAAGATGGCAATAAGGGTATATAATAGGGGTGGAGTAACCTAAGACTTACAAGCTTTGAGAAAGTCCGGAAAGGCCGGACGAAACTCGTCAGCTGTCTATCCCCAGGTGTTACGTGACGTCACATTGTGATTTCCTTGGTGAGCCGCTTGAAACCCTCATCTGCCTCTAGGAGGTGTCTCTGAAGCCGGTATACTCGTGCTCCAGACCATAATCATCTAGTTTGTGAGAGCACACCATGTGCAAGCCGGCGGGTCTTTGCTCTGGACTATAACAACTTCGCCTGTTGAGCAGACCTCGGAGACATCTCCACTACAGAGGGAGATACAACCTTTGCCGGAGGTGCCAATCGAGAGACAGAAAACTCTAATCTCCAGAGGGACAGAAAAGTGTTAGAGGAGACGAGGTTCTGCAAGACGCTGCATATAACGGTTGCCATGGACACCCGGCAGCGTGAGGAGGTAATACATATTACACAACATAAGTCGGGAACCTGTGAAGATTTTTGGATTATATAATACACAACCCGATATAATCCATATTCTGGTGTTTTTGGTGTTGCCAGCCCAATGTGATGATCAAATATCCAAATAATAGCGCTCCTCTATTTTTTCTTGTGAAAGGTGACTTTATCAAGTACCATTTTTTATAAGAAATTTTGGATTATTGTTTTTCTTCTTATAAGGACATCACACAGTCATTTGGTGGATGTTGCTGAATTTTTGGAACTTTGATCTGATTAATTTCAATTAAAAGGTTTGGATTAATTATAGTTTTGAGCGCTAGGTATAATTGTTCTTTAGCACACTTGCCTGCCCCCTCACACAGCCTCCTGCATTCACAGCTCAGCAGATCGCCTGAGCAAGTAGCTACAGGATCAGGGCCCTACCCCACCAATCAATCCTGCAGAGATGAATAGCATGAATGGTCTGTAACAGCTTGACTAGGGACAAGGCTGGGGTACAGGCGTTCACCACTAACGCGATTCAAGCCCAAAACAAGGCTCTTTCTCAAATACTTTTGGGCTTGTTTAATGTTTGATTCAATTATATATTTTAACTATTTAATAGGTGTCCTTTTTATGGTTTACCCCCAAATAGGTACATCATTGACACATTTAACCAACTAAATTAAACGTAATGCACTAGATTGTTTTTGTTTCTCCTTTACATATATGTCGTCTGGAGAATTCTAGGAAGAAATAAAGGTGGATTTACAAGACATTGAGGCATGTAGAGTTAGAAGTGTCAGTGTGATCAGCGCTGGTTGATCCACATCTAAATTCATTTATGAACATTACATGTTCAATAACAACTAAATTGAATTTTTAATTAGTCCAATTAAAAAGCTTTTACTTGTAGCCAATTTTAGTTTACATGCCATTGATTTTAAATTACATATTAAAGATACATTAATCATATGCTCGTACATCATTATGTGCCTGGTATATGCTGGCACACACATATAAACACAAATCATGAACGAAGAATATAAAAGTGACATTATTGCTTCCCTGTAAATTATATATATATATATATATATATATATATATAGTTTATTAAATTTGAAAATTCATTCTGTTTTTGTAAATTAATACATTACATTAAATAAAATGTAGTTCAATTCTCAATCAATCAATCAACAATGCTGCTAAAGCCCAGATAACTCTCCTTTGGAAATCCCCATTTGCTGTTTGTTTTGTACCCGCCTCTCAATGTCTTGTTTGTTCCTCAGTTTATCTTATGTGTTGTTTACATTCTTTATGTTGTTACACTTTAGGTTAGCTAGGTAGGTAACTTTATTGTTATTACCTCCCTTCTACAGTTGTTTGATTATAAACAATCTATGTTTTTCTTGCATTCAGAAATAAAGTATTAGTTGTATTAATAGCGTTAGAATTATGTGTAATGTTCATTACATAAAGTCGTGTCACTGATATATTTGCTGATATATTGTTTATAGGTGACTGTTGGTGCTCTATTTAGTAGTCACTGGTGTACTCTTATGAGGTAATTACATTTTTGTTTGTTGCCATGGGGGCTCCTGAGCCGAAGCAGGTGAATTCTTTGGCACCCCTCAATACATTCACTCTTGTTGTAATGCGCCAGTAGGTGGGATTAGCATATTACCTGGGAATTCATGGTTTTAAGGAATTGTAGTATCATGTGCTCTACAAAAACAGTAAATATTACATTGCTTCCTATACAGTACATTGTTTTCCTTCTGTTTCTTAGAATTGTGTACTGCAGCTGTAATTCTTCCACAAATGATGCTATCCATAACCCATATACCTATTCCTTGAATTGTAGTTACAAACAACATGGATAAAGGAAAATTAATTAACCACATGCCATATTTCATATAAATTGTAGGTATGAGAGATGGCTTTTTGTTGTCTGCTAAAACGTGAATAAAGTGAGAAGCTACAAATTCCACATTCTTTTCACTACTTTACAGAGCTGCTTGTGGCATGTCAATTGGCATGATTTCAAGCTTCAGTTAAAATAAGTTTCTCACCAAGAGAGGGGATCTGCAGTTCATTTCAATTCATATCCGCAGGCAGTATGTTACAAGACAAAATTTAATTTGCTACAATATGACACCAGAATAATAAAGCATGTACTTGTTTCAGACATAATACAATTGCTGTTGTCTTTTGACAATCTTGAATTATTTTGGACTCTATTAACAAATAAGTATTTTTGGCTCAGTTGACCGAGAACAAATGTTCTTGCAAAATAACTTACTTATTCCCACTGAGCAAAGGAAGCTGTAAGATTGCCTTAATTGTTCCAGTACTCAGCTGTTGTGTCTATTCATACAACAATGCGAGTACATATAGTTATTCTACCATGTCATTAACTCTTTAGGTAAAAACATGTCACTTCTTTGGAAGACATTGAATTTGTTTGTGAAATACACACGTTTCAAGCATCATCATGCATCGACATCATGTACAAAGAGTAGTGGTGTGCATCTTTAGGCCATGTGTCATTCTCTTTTGTTTGAGGTGAGGCAGTATTTTCGTCTCTAAACCTCATTTTATTCTGAAAACCCTAAAAGTAGTGCACAAAGACCTTGATATTAGCCATAATCCATCTACATCAATACTTACTACCAAGTTGGTAGAACTAGGGCATTCAGATAAAATGTCGAAAATTTTTTGTTTCTCACATTACCTAGGTAATCTGCATACTAACTGCCAGGCATCCGTTAAAGTGCAGAAAAGACCAAGAAATGAGTCGATAGAGTCAAGCATCAATTGATTAAAAAGCTGTAATGCGAAAAGCTTGTTTTGCTATCGCATTTTTTGAAACCCTGCCCTGCACTGATATCCATATCGATGTTTGACGTTTAAAGGTGTTTGTGCAGCGGGGGGGCGCCTTTTTTCGTTAAAAACCTCTCTTCACCAGCACTGAATTCAGATTTTAAATGCAATGGTTTTAAAAATATGCGTTTTAGTACAAACTCATAAAAGCCATACTCTGTTTTACAGAGAATAGCAGATAAAATCGAGCGGCATCAGTTTCTGCTCTGTCTACTTTGGGTACTTGGTCTTCTCTGAACTTTAATGGGCACCTGGTAGTTAATGTGCACAATACCTAGGTAATGTGAGAAACTGAAAAAGTTTTCGATACTTATCGTCCTAGTTAATGTGCAAATTACCTATGTAATCTGCACATTAACCGATTCTGCATTGTAACTGTAATATATATATATATATATATATATATATATATATTAAAGAAGAACAAGTTTCTCAGTGAATATCTTCCACAGCTCTCAAGGAAAAGCTGCCAAATCTAACATGGTTATTAAGGCTCAAAAGCTAAGTAAGTAAGAAAGCTAATAGACCCCATAGTGGTAACATTGTATTCAGTGAGACATACTAGCAAATTGGGGTCCCAGTTGGACCTTCATGTTGGAATAAACTTGTCGGAACTATGACACAGAGAACATATTCTGGGTCTTCCACTGGATGTATGTAGATAGAACCCATCATACCGCTCACACCACGAGACGGCCTGTGTACACTCATATTTTTAAGTCTGGATCTGGTCCATTATTATTATTATAAATAATAATAATGATATGTTATTATTATACATTTTTAATAAATACATAAATACATTTACACATACAAAGTTCACTCTATTATGATGAATGCTTATGACTTGTTCTTTCTTCAATCAGGTTTATGGCATAAAATTGTTCTGGTTTTGGCTTCATTTCGACTCTATATTATGGTCTATATTTACTAAACTGAGGCAATGGAAAAGTGAAGTTGTCCATAGCAACCAATCACATTCTAGCGGACATTCTCCATTATGTAATAGGAAAGTGAGAGCTAAAATCTGACAACTCCACTTTTTTTCATTCCTGCAGTTCAGTAAGTAAAGGCCTATGATTGTACCTTTCCTACTTAAGGATTGTCTATCTACATACACAGAACTTGGACCATTGAACTTGAGTTCTTGCCCAGTACATAGGCTAATATTCTAATAACTGTGGTCCAGATCCAGATTTCTGTCCTCCACCCGACTTCCGCAAGCAGAGGGAGGGAATCGCATACAACGTACACCAGCAAGCATAAGCAGGACAAGAGGTGCACATGCAGTTCCCTTACTGTACAGAACAATGTTGCATCTGTTGGATTGGTCTTGCCCCTCCTTAATTACACTGGGTGGACTAGGTGGACAAGATAAAAAAAGATAATGAGCTTTATGATGGAGAAAGATAAATTATTTAATTGAATATGAATAGAATAAAAAAGGCAAACAAGACTGTCAACTTTTTTACAGCTAATTTCGCATAGAGCTGACCTTCGCATAGATCTAGTTGAAATGAAAACAATAAAAAAGCAGACATGAGTATTTGCTTTTGTAATTATGTACACAATTGAAGGCATAGACCTAATAATAGATAAAGCAGAATGAATAGAATGATAGTACTTACAAAGATTTCTATTTTATTTTGTTGATAAGCTGATTTACAGTCTTAACATTTAGATCCAATTAAAATTAATACAGTTAATAAGCTGGCAAGAATATTTTGCTTATATAGCAGATGATCTACACCAGTGGTCGAAGTGGAACCGAAGTGGAAGTGGAGGTATGGACATTCAGAAGTGGTGGTATGGAAACGTAGGAAATAATGGAAGTCAATGGAGATTTGAAATGTTTCCATTACATCAGTGGAAGAAGTGCCGGTATGGCATACCCCCGTTTAGACCCCCACTTCCAGCCCTGCTCTACACAAATGAATATACCTTTTAAACAAAATAAATATTGGATTAAACATGGACAGAATGAACAAAACTGCCATTAAATGTTGAAAATCAGATCTGACATTGAAATCTATAAATGAAGTTGATATTGTTGAAAAAGCTAAAATTAATACAGTAGCAAAGCTGGCATAAAAATTGCTATGGGCAGCTAAAAATAACAGAACTGACATTGAAATCTATAAATGCAAACAGACTGCATCACCTTTAGGTGTTGTAAAACTGCAATGCACTGAATGTTATTACTGCATTACTGTAATTTAACATTGGTGGTATAACAAAATAATAATTCTTAATGTTAAGATTCTGTGAAAAAGTTGCCAGGCTTGCCATATTCATCACAGGCATAACCTTTAACCCCTTAATGACGTTTAACCCCTTAATAGGACCCAAGTCCTATTTTCCAAATCTGACATGTGTCACTTTATGTGGTTATAAGTTTTTAATGCTTTTACTTATCCAACTGATTGTGAGATTGTTTTTTCGTGACATATACTTTAAGCTAGTGGTAAATTATGGTTGATACAGTCTGTATTTATTTGTGAAAAATTGCAAATTCGTCATTTTCAAAGTGTTAATTTTTCTGCTTGTAACACAGATAGTCATACCACATAAATTAAATATCTAGTATCTACCATATGTCTACTTTCTGTTGCCATCATTTTTTGAACCTCCTTTTACTTTTTTAGGATAGGCGGCTCATAAATTTCAAAGTTTCAATAATTTAGGGGCCAGTTCATGTTGGATGTGGAAATAAGGGGCCTGCGTGTTAGACACCAACATTAATGACCCCATTTCAAAAACTGTACCCCTCAAAGTATACAAAACTGTATTTTGGAATACCCTTCAGGTGTTTGACAGGAATTAAAGAAATGCGAGGTTAAAATTTCAAAAATTTATTTTTAGCAAATTTTCCATGTTAATCCATTTTATTCTGGACAGATGTTAACCAGAAGACAAAACTTAAAATGTAATCTCGTGATTCTACAGACTTTAGAAATATCCCATATATGGTTGTAAAACTCTATTTGGGTACACCATAGGGGTCAGAAGTGAAGGAGCAGTATTTGGCTTTTTTTGTGCAGATTCCGCTGGAACGGTTTTATTGGCAACTGCCACCATTATTCTGTCCCCCTGTGACATCTCAGAGTGACAGAGCCGGCATACATGTACGGTGGTTTGCATTAAAGACCCTCCCACTGTATATATATGGCGCAGGGTCAGAAAGGGTTAAATCCAATAGTTAAATAAATCCAATAGTAAATGGACATGGAGGAACAGAGCAGGCTAAGGGTGATTTAAATACCCTTTAAAGGAGTATTGGTTTTTCTATATGCTTTATCATACAGCACAGCTGGATGCAGTGAAGACAGTTTGACCCTTAAGCTGGGTACACCCTATATAATAATTACACCAATCAGACAAAAATCCGCAGATCAGTCCTGTAATGGTATAGTATGAATGCTGGACAGCAGATCTGACAGCTGTTCTGCCAATTCTATAGGACGGCGCTGTAAGGGTCTGTATGATACTTTTTGTTAAATTTACTGTTATTCTTCCATAACATCCAATGTTAATTTTCCCTCTAAATATTTTCTCCATCACCATGGGTTACCTGTTTACCCTTTGTTGTGGCAAAGATCCATCTGAGAAAAGCCCATCTGAGTGCACTGACCTCCAGAAGAAAAACTTGGTGTATGACGGAGAGGCATTATGTTGCAGTTCCTTTCAAAAAAAAAGTTGGCTTAGAAACTTCCTTGAGACACCATGGAGTTTATTTACAATGTAGCAGTATTCATCTGCAGGTGCTGTACCAAAATCAGAAAAGTGACATCGCATTACGGCTTCTAAGGTGACATTTGGCTCAGTGAAGAAAGATTTTGTATTTTTATACATGGTCTCTAGAGAAATCGTCCAATGAGAGACTGAAAGAGAGTTAGGCCTATATTTACTAAGCAGGGAAATTAAAGGGAGACTGAAGAGTGGAGATGTTGCCAATGGCAACCAATCAGATTCAAGCTCTCCGTTTAATTTTACATACTGGAGAATGTGAGATTGAATCTGATGCACAATCTTAAATGCCCACTCGTAAATATAGGCCTTAGAGGCTGTTTTTTTTAACATGCGCCTACTTCTCATACTCTCATGGTGAGATGCCCTGAGACCACCTCCTGATGGGTAAAGCAGACAGGCCGGCATTCTGGAACGTGTCCTCTCAGCAGGAAATTTTTATAACCAAATGTTATGTGATCGCATGACTGAAAGTGGGCAGCAAGAACTCAACTGTGATTTATAGATTATTATATCTAATAAAAAAAATCTGTTGTTTGTAAACGTGGGAATCTAGTTATAGTCACTGGAATCATTACTTTACAGTAACTAGTGACTGACATAGGCATGTCTTTGTAACACGTTAAATGTTTACTTTATAATTATTTGAAATAAAATGGGTTATACCAGGAAACATTTTACTTTTATGTAAACCTAAATGTTTCTAGTAAGGCATAGGGGACTGGAGGCTGTGAGCTGGGGAGGGGGGATCCGGAGGCTGTGAGCTGGGGAGGGGGGATCCGGAGGCTGTGAGCTGGGC
>JABWIB010000847.1:8754-28570 GCA_016617825.1 Platyplectrum ornatum | reverse complement strand
AGAATCAGTTGGATACGTTAAAGCATTAAAAAGTTATTACCACATAAAGTGTAATATATCAGATGTGTAAAATAGGGCTTGGTCTTTAGGGACCAAATAGGCTGCGTCTTAAAGGGGTTAAACATGCTTGGGATAAATATAAGGGTATTCTGAGTCTCAAACAAAATAGTGAATAAATTTGGGTTGGTATAGTTTTAAATACACAATGGGGCAGGCTGGATGGGCCATGTGGCTCTTATCTGCCGTCACTTTCTATGTTTCTATGTATGCTTTTGCGGACAACGTCCAGCTGTATATATCCAATCCCTACTAAATTCTGGTCCTGCTACTCCTAGAAATTGGAGGTTTTCGGGTCCGTGTCTGCCTTCACTATTAACGTAGATAAATCTACTGCTTCTTATCTTTGTCAGGTTGTCCAGGTGCCCGAGCTAAGGCACACAGATACCGGTGAAGTGAGCAGCTCAACGTTTTCATTATTTATAGGTCTGGATCCTGAAGCGTAGTTCTCAGTTATAGTCTATGAACATTACTGCTTGTATTGCCGGGGAGTTACTGGCCTGGAAAAATCTTCCCCGTACCTTTTCTAGTTGGGCTAATTTTCTAAAAATATTTTCTTTTCCCAAACTGCTGTACCTTCTTCAGGTACTACCATTTTTTTGTTGTCTAGGTGTGATGAACGAGAAGTGCACAGGATATTTATGACTTTTCTTTGGAAAGGGAAGAGGTCCCGGATTAGCTTATTGAAACTGATGCAATAGGGGTCTCAATATACTTCTCATTGCCTAACTGCATCTTCTGAGTTGGGCTTGCACCTCCTTTTGGCCCCCACATGCAAGCTTTGATACTTACTATGCCGCCAGTGGAGCCTTCCCCCATCACATCCGTGACAACCCAGGCTTCCCTGGCGGGATGGCTTCCCGATTTTCAGGAGGTGGGCCTCGGAATGTATTGTGTCCCTTTTTCCACATTATGTTTTGTTAACGTAAAAGACTACTGTCTTTCAGTGAATTGGTGGACAAGTATCCAACTCTTTCTTGTGACCAAATGGCCTACCTGAAGGCTTCTCATTATTGCAGCCATGTTATACATAACTTCTCTGACGCCGACTGGGGCAACCCCCTAGACTCCCTTCTATGCAGTGCCCTCTCTAGACTAAAGCTATAGCCAGCTATTTAAAATTTTAATTCCTGAACCTCCAGTTAGACTACTCAGTTCATATTTCAGATCTCGTGTCCTGGAATCAGATCTTCCCATCTATTTCACATGATGAATTACTAAGGGCACTGACCCGCTCTGTTCGTCTAATATCAGCCAGCATTTATACAGAACTGTTATATAATGTATTTCATTTTACTGACCTTACACCCAAAAAAACGTTTCCTTATGGAACTTCCCCTGTCTCCAACTGCCTTCACTACCAGGACGCGGACGCAGATTTGTACCATTGCTTGTCGTGTTGCTTGGTGCTTTATGGTTGGCCGTAAAGTGCTTTGCAGAACACTGCTTGATAAAGGCAATAAGGTGGATAACTTATTTGATTTATGGGAAGGGTATATTGACGTATTCCCTCGCAGGATTAAAGCACAGCTTCACATTAGCTTTGCTAATACGGAATGGAATATGTCTTGAGTTTTAGCTGGTGACCCACCCATACAATTGTACTCCAACTGAATTGCTGTTGATGTTTTATCTTATTGTTTATTCATTGTCAGTGTTTGTTTCATTTGCTATATGGAATGAATACTTTTGCATTAATATTTGTATGTTGTGTGACATTAAATAAAGGTATTTTTAAAAAAAAAAACTATAATTGCTCCCTGTTCCAATACCAGCACCAAGCCTATATTTGCTTTTTATTTATTCTTCCTTTTTTCTTCTTTAATATACCAATGGTATAACTTTCAAGTGTGAATCTGGTCCCGTGCCTCTAAGACAGTGTGGGGGAGAATGAAGTGAACTCCCCCATCAATCGATTTTCTCCCTCCACCAAATCATAATCTGAATTAATTCCCCCTCTGCACACCTAGCTTATTGTAAGTAAGTTGTGAGGACATGCCCAGCTCAGCGGGCGGAATTCCAAGTGCATTGTTCAGTGGACTTGCAATTCCTGTTGCACACTTTTGGATTTGGACAATTGACCAACTTCTTCACTCTGCGTGTGTCAGCCATCCTGCAAGATCAGGATCCAGTCCATAATCTTCATTAATATAAAATATCTGAATTTTTCTATTTTTCTAGGTCCATGTAGCTATGGTCCACTAATCATGTTATCTTCTGTGATATGGGTATGGGTACTGTTATACATAAAGCACTGTTTGCTGGTCTTAAAGAACAGTGACCAAGATGTCATAATTCTCCTGCTAGTAAGGTAAGGTGCTCAAGTGTGTTTTTGCAGGCTAGTTCTATAATATATAGATATATAGTTCCAAGGCACTATATTTTAGATGCCTGGAATATGGGCATTCACAATCCCCTGTAATTAGATCATTACTAAAGCTTAAATCTCTCTAGGGCTCATAAAGGGAACAGTTTATTGTGGTGTAGTTAAATATTTATAGTGATTAAAAACAAAAATGCAGTACTTTAACATACCACTGGAGGTCCATGTTGTGCCACCAGAAATGTATGGACCATTCTGTGCTTATGGCAATTCAAAAATAAGTTTTTTTTCTTCTTCTGTACTGTGTTGAGAACTGTCTGGCAAGCCTGTTTTGTTACACAATGTGTTCTATGACAGTCTGCCCTAATGCACAGCCCTTCAATAGACTTTTGTGAGGAATTTTGGAACAGCAGGGCCAATTGATCGCGATAACGCGTGTACACGCGTCTCTGACGCATTTATAATTCAAAATACACCTTGAGATTGATCCCATGCGTATTTTCACGCAGGGACCAATCAGTGTAACTTGTAACTCGCTGTGGGGCAGACCAGGGAACACAGCGCACTGTCTGTTTCTGCCGGCAGTGAGAACGATGATTGGTTAAAGTTAACCAATCAGCGCTCTTTCTGCTGGCTGCAGCAGATGCTGTTAGTGAGAGCGCTGGTCTTCTACTTTTGCAAGTAGAAGTTCTATCAGTAAAGCATACACTATAAGATAAATTGTTCCAGTCATAAGATTTTTCCAGAGTGGGTAAAACCATGATGAATTGCAGGGGTGGGGGGTAAAATGTGTTGCACACAGATACTGACCAGCATTACTGTTACACTGTTATTAGACTTGGGCTGGAAACATCATCTCTCAACTCTAATACGGATTGCAATTAATTCAATTTACCTCCCCTTCATTTCAACATGGTTTTACCCACTCTTTAAAAAATCCTACGATTGGAACAGTTTATCTTATAGTGTATGGCCAGCTTAAGGCTTATACATTTTAATTGTGCCCGGTTAGCTGTATGCCCTATATAGGTTTCACTATATTGATATAAACATATGGTTGTAGCAGCTTTGTACACAGTCTAACTTTGGGTAAACTTATTCTGCTTCTAAAGTGATACAGACTTCTCCACAGCACAATAACCTGCATCAATTAATGGCCAAATGAATACAAGCGCTGTCTTCATCTTAAGAGTTTCCTTCTGATTGACATATTTGAGGAAAAATCCTGCACTGCCCCTATTATGTAATTACAAAACCCCAAATCACAGAACACAAAGAGCTGCTGCTTAGGATTGATCCAACTGATCTCTTGCCTAGGTGCATGCGTGCTGCTGGATAGGAATCTCAATGTTATCATGCTTTGTGTAGTGTCCATATATTCTGCAGGGAATAACAAAAGTAAATAAATACATTAATAAAGCTCCAGCACATTTATAATATATATATAATGTCCTTTTCGATTTGGCACTCCTCTTACTATGTTATACATTTTCAATGAAGTATATAGTGTGGATGCCCTCGTGCAAAGCCCTGATGGCCAGGCTCCATATATATATTCCAAATAACGCGGCACTCCACAAAAAATGACAGATCAAGTCCTCAAGTCCAGACTTGAGGACTTGATCTGTTGTTTTTTGTGGAGTGTCGCGTTATTTGGAATATACATATATACACACACACACACACACACATACATACATACACACACACTCCTGGTCGGATATATGTCTCTAGTGATACAGTGAAATTATAGGTTTATCATGGGAGGTGGTGAAAGGTTGTAAGTTTAGAGGAAACGTGCAGGCTAATTACTTTACTGAAAAGGTAGTTGGTAAGCTTGAGCGTCAAATAGAGTCTAGGGTAGTAAAGTCTAAAAATTAAATCCAAGAAAAAGATGTAGATTGGATGAGCCTTATGGTTCTTATTTGTCGTCACTTTCTATGTGTCTATGTATGGTTGCTAAAACTGGTCATGCTTATCTAAACCAACGTCACATAATGGTCTTGGAATTAACAGAAAAGACCTAATATTTTACTAAATAAAGTGTCTGCTTCATGACCATTTTGTTGAATGAACCAATAATTTTTTTAGCCGCCTACACTGTATATGATGAAGGAACCAATTAGTATATAATGTAAGGCATGGCCCATGATGTCTCCGGTGTATGAACCAATTTGTCTGTCACTATATATAAAAATGTTCATTAAATTTAAATGTAAGATGGTAAGATCAAATGTTTCCAGCTCTCTATTTAAGGTGGTGACCATCCAAACACAGTTATTTATTATTAATGGGGAGTTTGGACCGTTGTAGACCATATTACCATTTCATTTAATAGCCGCTAAAAAATACTCCTCATTGGCAAGAAAATACTCCTTGAAAATACTATGAGGAGTATTTTTACTCCTCCTGACAAAATGTAGCGCGATCACTGGCAGGGCCTGATTTAAGTGTCTCATCTGCCCTAAGCTAAAACATTTATGGCGCCCCACACTATAAAAAAAAAAAAATATGAGGAGCGCATACCTGGAGTCTGTTGCCCTAGGCTGCAGCCTTATCAGCCCTTTATATTTGCTGATCAGGCCTGGAATGTCAGCTCAGAATCTGCATAACTGTGTGAAGGTTGTAGCTCATTAATATTACAGCTCTGAGTCTCTCCATGACTATACAGAGGCTCATTGACCTACTTGTGACCTGGCCACCACAAAAACTTGAGGTTCTGAGCATATATAAAAGATAATGGGCTGGATGCTGACTCTTGTACGTCACTCTCCCTGTTGTGTTATCTGAAAGGCAGGTGTCGGATTATGCTGCTGGACCCCTGCCTTAATATCTGTATGCTGATCAGCAGTCTGTATGACAACTGCTCATCCTTCCCCGATCCCAATATTTAAATCCGCCATCCACTTAACATAATTTGGGTGAGGAGGCAGGACCTGGCCAACGAGCAGAACATCAAACGTACATTGTTCCATGTACTTCTTGTTCTGCCGACGTTCAGTCCTGGTGTTGACAGCAACCGTCAAATTTCTTTTCCGACGGGTTTGCCCAACTTGTTAAGCATTGGCGCACATGTGTGGAACGGATAGGAATGAATGAATGAATAGTGCATTACATTAATGATAAATTTAGTTATCCTGTACAAAATAAGTGTTTAAATCAAATAAAGAAAAGTTACTTTTCAACCCAGCCTAATACTATTTGAATTGTGACAAACTACTTGACTTTAAGATGTTGTGGAAAATAGATTTTTTTTTTTAATGTAATTTATGTAGCATTTCAGGACCATTAGGAACAGAATTGTGGCTTAGCGCCAATATACAGTCCAGAGGTTCTGGATAACTTTTACAGAAGAGTAGAGACTACAGGGTAAAACTCATTATTTATAACCACAATAAAATCTAATGACGGTCCATTAGAAAAGGCAAGCAATATCTAGATTCTAAATATTATCTGTAAAATTACATTTTAGGATGTTAAAAATGGGACAATTAAGGATTTGTTTGTGCCTTTTAAACCATGTAAGGTTCATAATGAGGTTGTGTAAAGAAAAAATGTGCTTCACATAAGGCACAAAATCCAGAGTGTCTAAGGTTAAACATACATTGACATGGAAAACATAGATTACACAATGCTTTAGAATGAACTTCATGCTTACACTTCAGTTTTACAAAAGGGATTATCTATAGACTGAAAACAGTTTTTAGGAAATTGAATAAAGTATTAATTTCTTGAATAAAAATCTGAAAAACAATGAAATGAAATATTGTTACAAATGTAATTGCTGCAAGAAGTATTATACAACATTTACATATACAACATACGCTTTCATGTTGAAAATATAATGTCGCCATAGTGTGAATTGACAGACTGCATATAGAAAGTTAGAGGAGGAAATTTTAAGTATAATATGGGCTTGGATAAGTCCAAACATACTATCCTAGATTCTCATTCATTTTACAGATCAGATTCTAGCTGTTATTAGTGTATTATGAATAGGAAACTGAGTCTAGTAAATGAAAATAAGAGCGGAACGTTACACCTGTATAAATTCATGCAGCATTTCAGAGGAGGTAAAATGAATGTTACGCTTTAAGGGTTCTTTATTCTTTGGAGATTACTATGCTTTTGTTTATAGCACAAAGATACTGACCAGCATTACTTGTTACATTGTTATTTAGATTTGGTATCAGAGCTCGAAGTTGATATATTTAAATAGGCATATGGAGCTAAGCTCTGCCCCTTGTATAAGAGGGGACGGGGTTTAGAGGGGAAAAAGTGCCGGTTTACCGCACCAGTGTATACCGGCCCACTTCGAGCACTGCTTGGTATAGAAAACATCAGCGGTCAACTCATAATACTGTTTGCAACAAATTTGCCTTCCCTGCAGTTCATCATGGTTTTGCCCAGATGTAACTATCATCTCTATCATCATTTTTTTTATCCAATGATTTCATGGGTAGTTCCTGTAATGACTTACTGGTAATAAAAATACTATTTAGTATATTGTTTTTTAAAATTTTGTTTGACTACAGTGAACCAGATCCTGCTTCCTGTGCGTCCGTGCGACAGTGCAGAGAAGAGGGTAGTGAACTCCCTGTTATTTCCCTCTCTGTCGACCACTGATCGGCTCCCTTGTCATATGGAATAATGTTCCTTTAAGACAGGGGATCCACTCGTGTACATTTGATAAAAGTTTTGGGGCTGTTTATATTTATTTCAGTTCGGCTTTTGAAGTCCAATAAATTTGTTACCTGTATATCAAATATATGTTTCATGACTGGCATGTGTATCTAAACAAGATGTGTCAAATTGCCAGACTAATAATTCCGCTAATTCAATTCTCTACCACACATCTTTAAAAGGTAGATAAAGTTTTCTTTAATATTGCGATCATTTTTTTGCTTTTTAGTGAAACGTTGGAGTGAACCAAAAAATGAGAGGCGTCCATGGAGAATATGGTGAGCAGATCATTCAGAACACATAACTGTGAGCCCCTTCACCCCTTCCTCAGGCAAATATGTTTTAAGCTCTACAGTATCTGCGGACATACATACAGTGAGGCTCATCAAAGCTTGTAAATAAGAATGAAACAAGTGAAAACCTTGGCAAACTCAGGGGGAGAAGATTTTAAACTGCAGAGATTTAGGGCTAGGTTTAATCTCCCATCTTTAACCAATTAGATTAAATCTCCCACTTCACTTTTACATACTGGTAGAATCAAATTGGTTGGGCAAAATCTCCACAGTTTAGTAAATGTAGCCATTATTATCTAACTCTAAATTAAAGCTAAATACCCCCCCATGATAATAATTTTGCTTCCTTCACATTGCAACAAAAGATTTTAGCAAATTTAAGTTTGTAATAGTAAAACGACTTTATTGTTGCGTAGCCCTGATAATCCTGATCTTTCACTTTTCAATACTGTGCTATTTTCTTTATTTCTTGTGTCAGAAATTACATTTTATATTCATATATTCTAGGTTTTTTGACACTTCTAAACAAGCTATTGGTGCTCTCTTCATTCATTTTACAAATGTATTCCTGTCCCAATTGACTGCAGAGGATGCTTGTTCATTGTGAGTATGTTATCATTATATACTTTTAAATCCAGGTAGCTTGTACTGGTGTCTGTGCTTTGTGCACCTTAATAGAGACTTTATATACAACAGCTACAGAAGAGCACACTTTTAGCAGAGATATGTTCAAGGTCCAACACCCACAGTCACTGGACCGTTAAGTCAGCAGTTTAACTGTACTTTAAAGTTGACCTGTCACTTACATTGGAGTCATCCATTGTGCTAGATAAACTAGAATGCGGAGTATGCATTTCTGTCATCTGTGGCAGCTGTGGTTCTCCCTGTGTTAGTAATAATAATCATTTCTGTGATAGTGTTTACTGTATATTGTATTAGTGCCCTAAATTTCACTGTCCCCATTCTGACCACTCTTTTCTGACCCTCTTCTAGTTAATATCTGGCTACTGAGACTGCCCTCCCTTAAGGCAACAAAATAACTGCCTCTAATACCCTGTTCACACTGACTACCCTGGTAATTCATTCTGTTACTACCAGGGTAGTTTGCTGGGGCTCTGAATTACCCTGGTCACTAACCCCATTCACACTATTTAAATTCTGGTTCAGTGCTGTGATTGGCTGTAAAAAGTGATGTCACAAAAAAAACCCATGAAATAAATAATTTTAAAAAAGTATTAAAGTATTACCCGGACAAGCGTTACCCGGCGCTTACCCGGGTAACATAACTCGGGCAGGCACCGCTCACTCTGGGAGCTACCCGGAACGGAGCAGGGTGAGACCGCCAGGGTAGTAGACATCAGTGTTCTACCAATATTTGTTAAGACCTTCACTAGATAGTTTGTGTGATAACAGAGTCATGCTGAATATTTGTGATTGATGCACAATAGTAATTCCATGTGCTTTATTCAGGTATCTTATGCATTTCTTGCTGGATGCTACTTTTGGAATGCTGATTATTTGGCTGTGTGTGAAATTTGTCTCAACAATTGTGGAAAAACGACAATGCACATTACTCATATTTGGTGAATATGGTAAGATCATTGGTATTATTTTTCAACATGTACACACACACACACACACACACACACAATGACTGATTTTTTTTAGTAACTTTTTAACAAAGGAATAAAAATGCTTGTGGCTAATATGGTATTTTTCAATGAAAAAAATAACATTAGATATTTAGGGGCATTTTGGTTTCATTTTTTGTGATTTCTAAAAATGCTGATATGTAAAAAGAAAAAACATTTTTTAATACTCCTTAATTATTATTATTATTATTATTATTATTCATTTTATTATTATGTTCAATAGTATACATTTAATATTGAATTTTCTAAATCCTACACTAGAGGGCACTGTGGTACCTTGTCATCTTTTCATCAGCCATAGTACATGTATGTCCTTTCATGTATTATGTGGCCTTCAACTTTTTTTTCCAGTTTTTATTACTTTAATAATGTAATAAAATCTTGAAATTATCAGACTTTAAAACCTAATTTTGAAAGTTACAAGGCTTATAAGAGTAAGTGTTGAATTTAGATTATTTTTACATTGTAAGATTGTGTTTTAAATTTTTAGTTTATAATTAAGTTTTTGCTCAAATCAACATCATCATTACCTTAATCATATTAGTGCCTTAGAATAAATGCTTATAAAATAATTAGCACTTCTGTGCAATCAGTCAGTCAACATTAACATTATTAGAACCTGATACAGTGTTTTAAGCGCAAATGGAATGCACAGGCTTATCTTGAAGTGCGCATTTGTGCAGAAACATGCACCCATGGATAGGTCGTATGGAAAGACAAGTCTCTCTGCAGTAGGAGCCCACAGCTTATACAAGTTAGTTAAAAACAAAATGAATAGATCATTATTTAGTAGACACAATTCATTTAATATTAAGTAACATAGGTTATACATTTTGCTGAGATGGTGTAAGCGTATGACGTATGCACAGAAACTAACACTGCTCCTGCGACGATTTAATCTTCTTTTCTCATTTAAATATTGTGGAGCTCCTTGCACAGAACAGGTGGATGCAGAGGTAGGCAAATGGGCAGCAGTGCTCCCATCTTTCTGTGCTCATCTCTTTTCAGAGTGTGTGTCTGATTTTTGCTGTACATTTGCCTGGAAAAACAGCCCAAAGTTCAACTCTGGATCAGGCCTTTAGTGAGCATGAAGTGTTGTCTACTTTCATTCATGTAAAATACAAATACTTGATAAAAACCCTTTTAATTGTTTACTCACAAACGCCGTAAGCGGCGTAACTCCCACAGACAATGGAGTCATTTGCTTACGGATGCCAGCCTTGAAAGGGGCACTCCTCCCCTCCAGCAGTATCCTGCACCATGTCACTGCTTAAGTAAATAAGGACTGCGGCTGTGACACCAGAGTGCCTGGCTATGATCATTATTTACTACCACAGCCTGACACTTTATGTGTAGATTCAGCTCCACACACAGCTCTGTCTCATCACTGTGACTCTGGCTGTCCACAAGGTCATGTCAGCATCATTCAGTGAGCTGGGAGTCACAGAGGAGAGAAGAACGGGCATCCTATTCATCAGGGAAGTTTAGTTATAGCATGTATGTGAATGTATTATATATGTGTTTGTGTATATATTATATGTGTGCGACTGGTATGAAGTTATGCAACTGGTAAGCAAATCTACTATAACACAGCCTGGAATCTTTGAAAACCTTTTAAAATGTATAACAGAACAAAATGATTTAAAAAATGGCTTACACTGTCCAATTACACTTTATGGCATAACATGCAGCACTCGTAAAACCTTGCAGGGCGCCAGTGAAACTATAAAGGACAAAGTTTAAACATTGACTGCATTTCAGAATAAACTTATACAGGCAAAATTAAGATCATGGCATATGATGTTTTTTTTTTTATTATTTGTAATCCGATAATAATTTAACTAGGAAAAGTTGCTTTATTCTACCAGGTTCTGGTACCTGTGTCAATATATCAGTTCTAGCAGGGGATGTTAGAAGGTAGTAAAGGATCTCCACTAATATAAATGCTATTCCTGGGAATGGGTTTCCAGAAATGTGATCTAAATGTAGGGATGGATACTTTTATGCTTTAGAATTGTTCATTTTCTCTTTTTATAGATATATTTTAGTTTTATGCGTCTGTCTACGCCTAGTTCTAAATGTAATAGGTAAATCTGGTTCCTGTGTTCCTTACATGAATGCTTGTGATGTAATGTCCCAGGCACTTATTCAATGAGTGGACATCCAGTGTATTAGCAGATGTGTAGACAGAGGCAAATTGTCCCCTGAGGGAGGATATGTGGGATGATGTTAGCACAGTTGCCATGGAACAGTTTCATATTTCCATAACAGGTTTTTCCCACGTTCTGACAAAGCCAAGTTATAATGTTGTTTCAGGATTTCTGGGTATAAAGAGGATAAACTTTGCAATAATAGACAAATGCTTAGTCAAAATATGTTTTCTATTCAATATATATCTAACTTATGTATGCTTTATTGCGGTGCTTAGAACAATTTGGTTAATGATTCTAATCTAGCATTAGGAGCAACATAAAAGCAGCAAACGTTCACCTGAACAAACCATGTTGCCACATAAGAGGGGCAAATTATTATTTTTTTTGCATGAAGGTAAAAATAATTTTCTTTTACTTATACAAAAACATTTTGAACCACTTTATTTTTAAACTGTAATTCTGATTTCAGCTAGGATGTCAATTATGAATTAAAAAATGCTTTGCATCTGCCAGCTGCCTTTCTGAAGTGAGGGCACCCATGTGCAGGACTTGTTCATGGGCCTTTCCCCACGGAACTTCTCCCCTGTATACCATTCCTCCACCCTTCAGCGTATCCAGTAAATAAATCTACAGGTCATACAGGGAGCTGTTCTTTCTGGGTTTGAGATAAGAGGGTCACTGGCTGGCTCACGTATTATATTATGATATATATAGAGACTAGGGTGCAGGGTGAGTGCTCAAGTGCTTACCTGGTGCTAGGAGCCATGAAAACCCTCTGGCCTGTCAATTGTTCATTGTTATACCAAGGTGACCAGTAATTTATAATAAAGCTGTGTTCTGGACATTCACCAGAGATCTGTTCTTTATTTAATGCTGTCGGCAGGCGTGTAGCCTCCTCTTATCACCTAGAAAAGTCAAACAAATTAGAAGGTTTTTGCACTGATGCCCACAGAATTTCCAAGTGCTTGTTAATTCTGATAATTCTCAACTTTACAGTAAGGCTATATAATGTACATAGGGTAATTTCACTTACATATTTACTTTACTTTATCTTAATCAAGAAACAATGGGCCTAAATTTACTTCACTTGGAAAAGGATTGAAAAAGTGGGATTGAAAACCCATCAGATTTAAGCTCACATTCACCAGTATGTCAAATATAACCAATCTAAAATCAGGTTGTTATGGGCAGCATCACCACTTTTCCAATCCCACAGTTTTGTAAATTTAGGCAGCAGATGACGGCAGATAACAGTGATATGGCCCATCTAGTCAGACAAATTAAAAAAAAAAAAAACAATTTTACACACATTTTCTGTAATCCTACCGCCTTCCTGTTTAAATGATTTACCTTGTAATCTAGTACATGCATCACTTTCATTATTTGTAGATAACAAAACTAGCATTGGTGGTTAAGCACTAAGCACCCCAGATACTGCAGGCTTGAACTCCGCTTCAAGAGCTTCCAGAAGNGAGTAATGTATGCCATATGGTGCCACATGAAGCTGCATTCCTGGTGGAGGTTCATCATTTGAGTTGCCACTTGCAACTGGAAACCTATTTATCATGGACAACAGCAGTACAAATACATCATCTGTCCTTCACTTGTTAACCCTGATATTTTTTATTGGTACACCACAAGCACGTGGTAGCATACAGAGATAATATTAGCAGAGATAATATTTTATGTTCCACNCCACCACTTCTAAATCTCATTTCTATGAGCCGTCTTGTGGTTTTTAAGCATGTCTGTATTGTATTTTATTTTGGTTCTATAGATTGGAGTACTTTGTATCATATTGTATGATCTATTTGTGGATGCTGCAGCAGAAATAATTTGAAGTCAGATGACTTATGGAAACATATTGTTGTTACCTCTAGGTTTTTTATCATCCTATTTTGCTTAGAGATTTCCTGCTTGGCCAAAAAACTCCCTAAATTTACTCTTGCAATGGGACTGCAACATTGAAAAGGAAATGCCCTCCTAGTAAGCTATTGTTTCTGAAGTCTTAAGTACTTTTGCATTAAGGTTTTTACTTACACTCCCTAATACCGTAACCAAGGTCACACATAAGATGAAGAAGGAAATATCTTTAATGTAAGGATGTTAGACATTTACAGTATGCGTAGAAAGCAGAGTAAATATTAATGCTCAGTCTTATTATTAATGCTCAGTCGAACTAGAATTAAACCTCCATTATGCTTGGTATGTTGGCAGTTATTTATTTTTAGGTTTTCCTTTGTATCATGTATGTAGTTCTAAGTGATCTACATTATTATGTAATTTGTTAATTATTATACTGCATCCATGTATTGTTTAAGGGATAGTTGAAATGGGATTTGTTTGGCTCCGCTTTATCTGATTATTTTGTTTTCTCCAAAAGGAGCAGGTTACATAATACAAATAATTTAAAGAGTTTGCAGCTGGATTCGCTGACCAAAATAAATTCTTTATATGGTCCAGAGAAATATTAAACCTTTTGTTGTCGTTTCCAGTTATTATTTTTGTTCCTTCTAGAACATTTTATTTTATGGAAAACAGGTTTTTGCTGAACCCCTTTTTGGCTTGCCGATAAAACAGGTGATGCCTGTCTCTTTATTAAGTCATTCACATGAATGGAGGGTCATTACATGTGCCCTATTATCTCTAAGTGATATATAGGTATGTCCTTTAGAATGTAAGCTTGCAGNCAGGCTCTCCCCATTCCGTCTGTCTGTATTGCCCATTGTACGGCGCTGCAGACACTTTCTTATTCGCCTAATAATTAAGAAATAATAATAATGTCCAGTTGATGTCCAGTAGCTAAGGATCTTTGTTCTTTGTCTCGGTCATCATAACAACACAGTAGGTTTAGTATAGACCACGTGGATTTCTAAGGATATTACATTAGTTAGGATGACTAATGCAAACTAAAATAAATAAGTTAACAAAAAATATCTGTTTCATTGTTTACAGCAACCAGAAATACAGAAATCACTCCCTCAACAAAACAACATTACAGTGTGCAGGCATCCGTTTGTATTTAAAACATTCACAAGATAAATTGTTGCTTTTCTTTCCTTTATCATTTATTGGTATCATTTATCTGTGCAAAATATAAAACAAAATCTTATAAAATCAACTTTCAGAAAAACAACTATAGGCAGCTCTCAATCTTTATTTTGAGAGTACCAGGTATTNAATATGGCATATATATATTTGATTTTAATTTGTCCATTTACATATACAGTCAGGTCCATAAAGATTCTCATATTTTGGTTTCTATACAATATCCCAATGTATTTGAAATGAAACAAACACAATGTGCTGTAACTGCAGACTTTCAGCTTTACTTTGAGGGAATTTACATACAAATCAGGTGAACTGTTGTTGTGTATTGAGCCCAAAATATGATAATTATTCCGATGTTCCAATATTTATGCACCTGACTGTACATATTACATTCAGCAATCCAAGATAAATGACATCTGTTATCTGCATTGAACATGGTTTAAACATAAGTATGGCTTTTACCTCCTTGCCCAGTCACCTTTTGTACCACTGGACCATGGTCCAAGTAGCATTGGTTAAGCACCACCGATTTAAAATGTACTTATGTTACAAATTTAAGCTGTAAATCCAGAAACAAACTTTTNTATATAGCGTATGTTATTTATGTGTGGATGGCATCTGAATGGATCAAAACACCTATCTCTGCAGCTGGTGTGCTCCACATTACCCTGTCTGGTGGTATAGTAGTGGTGTCTAGTAATAGACGTCCCATTCGGGGAAGAGATAGCTTGGTTAAGGAAGAACAGTTTAAATGAATGGCAATTTAACATTATTTTTCTTTTCCAGGGGACCCTCCACAGGCAGCTGCATGGCTAGGCCAGTGTGCCATTTATCTTTTAATAATGATTATTGAGAAGACCATAATAAGCCTTATTCTACTCGTCAAAGTATGGATAAAGGTAAATGATTGAATAAAAGTAGCATATAATATATGAAACAATACACATTACAATGAAATGTTGACTTCACACTGTGGATTAGATCCAGACTTACAAAATTTTCTTTTACATTGTCTTTTTATCCAACTCCTGTATATCCCTCACTTTTATTAAAATTATTCTGTTTACCAGCGACCAATCACAATTNTCTTGTGTCATTATATATGCATGGTGTTGTAGAGCTGTGCTATTAATAATTATATAATGGCAGTATTTAAACAGGTTTGTAGTACCCATAATGTAGGGGGTCTGTCTGTTACGAGACCTGGGGAAGAGGTGGTCCATAGCACCTCCTCCTAAACCCTAAGCAAGCTGGCNAAGAGGCTGGCAGCGTAAGACTGCTGTAAGTATTACATGTATGTATGCTGAGCAATGTATGAATTATAAACAGTGATCAATGGCAATTCATGGAGTGCCAGCATATATCACACACTGCAGGTGTGTCCCATCCATCCAGAATTGGGCCCTCCCTTCTTGCTATGGGCTGGACACAGCATATATGAGGGCTATATACCATTGACAAAGCTCACTTTTAGGAGGCTAATGTCCATATATACAAAATGATAAACTCTATTGTGCTCTAATACTAGGAGACATATGATTTACTTCGGCCCACTCAAAGTAAAACATTTAACAGATGCTTTAAAAACTGTGTATTTGATTGTCTACAGTTAATGTCCCCATGCTCCATTCTACTGTGTAATATGTTATTATATCTCTGCTGTAATGTTCCAATAACTATGTGTGGACTGGCTGGGAAACCTCTGAAGTGACAGGTCTGTTTGTATAAAGTATATCCTCTCTCTTTGTGTTATTCTCTGTGCAGCTTCAGGAAATTCTGCTGGACTACATTCCAAATCCCAAGCTGGAGCTGGTCCTGGTAATGCTGGTGGTGCCTTTTATAGTCAATGTAAGTGCGACTCTTGTGATGCCAACCTAATGCCCTTATTTAGAGCATGGTCATTTTCCCTAGAGATGAGGGGGTAAATATCCAGGGACATGGATTTAAAATGTCTGACTTACTACACACTTATTTTGTATAATGATGCAGTTAAAGTGTTTTAGAAACATGGTAAATATACAATGTAGTCACATGATCTGTAGCCTAGTACTTCATAATATTATCCGATGGTAGGAATTTTTATTATATACTTAAAGCAAACTACCAAACGCTTTTGTTTGTTTGCAAACTATAAACNTTTTTTATGATACATGGTGACCCTATAGCTTTTTTTTATTAGGAAGCAATAACTATGTTGAGTTGTTACCTGTTTCAATTTGTGAGTTACGTTCTGCATCCATACAACCTAAACCATTTACCATTTCCAAGCAAAGTAGGGATGGTGTAAACATCAGGATTTAGTGTTAGAATTTACTTACAGTACAGAAATTTGCATCCCAAAGCATCCAGCTGGAAGCCTTATTCTTGGGGGTTCTGTGATTCTTAAATCTGNATCTGCTGGGGTTCTCTGTTTCTTAACTCTAACTGAATTTGATCCACTGTGATTCGTGTCATCATAGACATTTGTTGCAATAGGGGAATAATAATGATTCTCTCTTTCCAGACAATCATGTTCTGGGTGGTGGACAGCCTAATAATGAGAAAGTACAAGAGAAGGAAAGTGGACAATTCTTCAGCAGATAAGATGACTGCAGANAGTTTACCACCAGTAACAGAAAGTGAAACACAGGTGAGGAGTGAAACACCAGAAAGGTCACAGTGACTTAAAGATGTAGTACATGGGCTTATCTACATATCCACATGTGTCAAATGTGGGCCTAGAATTCAGCTTTTCTTGCCATTAGATTCCCAAGCAGAAGATTTAAAAAGGTCTGTTTACAGTGGATCCGGTCCATAGTTGTCACCTCTACTGAAATATCCGGGAGNCTCCCTGATGTATGGGTGATCTCCCTGAAGTGTTTGGTAATATCCTTGATGCTGATATAGTATACAATAGTGTTGTTCTTTTTCTAGAAAGACTAAAAAGTCTGTGGATCTCGTAATAAGTCTGAGAGTGTTTGACAATTTAACAATCAATAAATGCTATATGNATATGTTGGTATTGTTTTTAAAAATGATAAATCATTAGTTAAGTTTCCACAATAAAAAAAATCTATTTTAATTATGGAGAAAACTTTTACTTTTACTTGGATTCCGTGCTCCGTATTCCTAATCACAGAATAGATAACGCAGCACAAAGAATCCTCTCAGCGCTATGCTCTGGACTTATGTTACTGACCTTCGATCTCTGCTTCTAGGACTTTCCCTGCACATGTAACAATGATTCCCCACAGATCAGTGTTTCTCTTTTTGTTCCCATGGTAATGCACTTCTAGAATANTGTCACTCATGCTATTTTGTTTCATCTGTGTTTCATAATGATCTCAGCAGTGTATTATCTGCAGCTGGTTGTGAGGATTGCAATACTTCAGAAATGATATAGAATAATAATATTACTATTATGTCATTAATGTAGGTATACATTTTATTAGATTTTTACTGGATTGTTTCTAAGTTGTAAAGACATGCTCATTGTATCCTCTAAACATCCACAGGTAGATACTTTTACAATAGAGACAAACATAAATCAGGGAATTTTTGGAAGATTCCCAAATTGGACCTGGACTAAGGCACGAATTTATGTTAATCTCTCCATCCACACCCAATCACTGCAAAGAATGAACGGCACTTGATGACATTAAGTCCCGCCCATTTACAGTAAACATTCCTGTTTTCCATTCAGGAACGAGGCTTTGCATTTGATTTGCATATATCACGCCTTTCGCCCATTCCCTATCTGCAGACTTTTGGTTTTCTTAGTAATTTCTATGTTATAAGCATACTGTACTATACATATGATAGGATATGTATTATATTTTAATAATAGGAATGTTTCCACATTAGATTAAAACTATATATTTGGCTTTTGCTGAAGTATGTCCTGGCATAATCTNCTGCAAGACAAAATGACACCTTGATGCACAAAGTGAGTTGGGGTATGCTCATGTCTGGATCAGGTTATAAATATAAAACAACTCTGCATTTTTTGCGTTATTTTGAATGGTAATTCACATATTAATTTAAATAGATGGTTTGTTTTTAGCTGACATATGATGAATTACATTTACCATATAATGGTTCCACCTGTCAGTTATCTTCATTAAAGTAACTTTGCCATTGTTACTTTTCAACAAGTCCATGATGGATATGAATGTACTGTCAATTTTATAATGCAATATTGTTTGTAAATGACCTGATCTCTCTTTGCTGCAGGTGTTGCTCGGCCCTACTCCTGTACGTGTGTACTGTTAACAGATACTGTTAAGTGTTCCATGGACATCTGCTGCATTATCACCTACAAAAAGATAACATTTACCCTGAGAGATCTGTGCTGCTGAAATAATTACAATGCTCTTTTCATATTCCTAATATAATGTGTAAAACATTGTTTACCATTTTCCTATTAAAATATACTGGACAAAAATCAAGCTTGAAAGGTTTTTGTGAAGCAAGTATCTGGTATGTAATGAAAGAAACTTTGCCAGTATAATATTTTGTACAATTTTAATGACCTAATTTGGTATATGCCCTAATACTGTGTGACATTAAGGGGCCGATTCAATCCCGCGCGAAGACGGGAAAAAACGCGAAGTGCGCTTTTTCCCGTCTATTACGGGAGTGAAACCTCGCGAGGTGCGAACGAAAAAACGCGAGATTTTCTGCCTTACGCTATTTGCGTAAGGCAGAAAACTTCGCGCCTAACGGATTGAATCGGCCCCACTATCCCCTCAGGATTTTGCATATCCTTGTACATATCACACACAATGATAGGAAGCCATACTACATACTACTATCTATAAGTAAAGGCAAAAACATTGCTGTAAAAACAATCTATATCTTTCACGTTGTTTGTTTTTTAATTCAAACTGCAAGTATCCTTTTTCTTCGGTCCGATAAAATGGCAAACTCATTCTAGTATACACAAAGTGCAAAGTAGATTAAGAAGGACATCCACAACTAATCAGAAGTGAATGGTTAATCCTAGCAGCCTAATCAGTGCGTACAAGCTGAGAGGAAAAGGCAAGTGTTGTGTATATGTTTTGCTCTTCACAAACGCACAGGGCCTGGTTATCTGATAGGATGGAAATTCTGATTGATAATTGGAAACCCAGCTCCAAGTTTTTAATCTGTGTCTGATGCAGAACACTGGAGGAGAGGTGCATATGAATGGGGAGATTGGCGGGATGCCAAATAAAGCAAGACTACCCTCCCCATTCAGCTTATCTCTCTCTGGGCCTATAACTGGACGTTTCCCCAAAGGGAAATCCTCGCCTATATCGTCTCCCAGCTGCTGAGAGCAATTGCTCTATTGTGTGCCCAGCTTTGGTTTGGATCTGCTCCAATAAAAAAGAAAATATAGACCTCTTGACAGTCATGCATTTAACCATTAAACCATTTACCATTAAACGTATCACAACTCTAATCCCCACTTTCGATTAGAGTTGTGATACATTTAATGGTTAAATGCATGACTGTCAAGAGGTCTATATTTTCTTATATTGAACTAAAAACACATTCAATTAATGGATCTTAATAGAATCTTTATTAAATTGATTTTGTATTTTATTAACCCCTTCCCGACATATGACGTACATGTACGTCATG
>JABWIB010000846.1:87565-99145 GCA_016617825.1 Platyplectrum ornatum | reverse complement strand
TGTTGATCAATACACTTGGTAATAACAGAAACCATGAAGCAGCCTCTTGTTGGGATTTCTTTGTGGCTGGACTGATGTGAAGTGTGCTGTGCATAACGTTATGAGTTTCTATGTATTTANGTTTAATGTTAATAATGCTTCAATAAAACACTTTATGTCTTTTATTGAAGAAAAAATGTATGTTTGCGCTTTTGATTTATGGAGATTTAATAAAAAGAAAACTCTTCACTATGTACAGTGTATGGCATGTTGTGCGGAACATTTCTATACCCATATAACCATTTTGCTGAATTGCACTAAGGCCATCCACTGGCGCGAGCAGCAGACCAGTGACAAGACCTCCGGGGGCTGCTGCATGAATGGATAGATGTGCTGGTAAGTACCCACTGAGGGTGGCCCCATACCAATAGTGTGAGCACGCAATACCACACTGTGCTCTGGATCAGCCGCCTCGGTCACATCCGTGCAGGGCAGATCCCATTTAGTGATGCATCACCGTCTGTGGAGGCACAGTCATTAGGATCCTTACACTTATAAAGACCTTGACCTAAATTTACTAAACAGAGAGATTGGAAAGAGGGGATGTTACCCATAGCAACCAATCATATTCAAGCTCACATTCTCCAGTATGTAAAATGAAACTGAGAGCTTGAATCTGATGGGTTGCTATGGGCAACATCCCCAATTTTCAATCTCCCTGCTTAGTAAATTTAGGTCCTTATCTTTAAATGGGAAATTCATCGAGTCCCACAGATGACAATGTCAATTACTCTGTCTGGATATTGACATTGTTGCCTGAGGGTCTTATGGAATTTCCAATGTTAATAATCAGAACAATCAAAGCGGATATAGTTAAACAGGCCAATATATTACATGCAGTTCTTCTCCAGTGTCCCTATGGACTTTTATATGTGGGGAATACCACATGTATGCAGGAGAGAATGGCCCAGCTATGGAATGGATCCTACAGGGTAAGGATGTGGACTAACCAGATGCTAGACACTGTTACAGATTTTAAACATAAATGAATTGAATCTATTTCACATAGAGGTGCCTACCGGGGTAGAAAACTATCCCACAGGGGGACATTTTGGTTCCCCACGTTGGACTCTATGTCCAGCTATCGCAAGGGAAATTTGCCCTAGTCTTGTTTTATATAATATAGCATGCACATGAATTAATTTATTAGTATTCTTCATTTGGTCATATTATAGGTCGCTTTGGTTGTTGTGGTTGTTCTTTTGCTGGCTATTGTTTACATGTCCCATTCTGGTGGTTTTACACAAGATCCTTGTTATAGTGTCTACAGACACAGCTGCACATTTATGCCCTTTTGCTGGTACTCTGATTATGGTTAGTATTATGTTTAGTATTATTGTTATCTTTCTGCTGTCCCTGGCTCACCATCATTACATGAACTGAGTGACGGACACCACGGATCTTCTGCTGGTCCCCTAAAGCTATTGCACTGTAGATTACAGCCCAATGGTCCTTGTCTGACAGTCTCCTTGACACCTTCCTCATCACCATAAGTCACTGCAGAATTCAAGACTTCTCCCGTGCTGCCAACAATACCTTTCGTAGACGGACACATTTCTGTGTGGGGAAGGGGAGTGCAATACCCTCTGTGAAGAAGTTAGGAACACTCAAGAGAGTTATCGGGCACAAGGCGCTCTTATGTCTGGATCCAATCCAGTGAGTAGAATAAAGATGTGGTAAAGTATACTAGCAGAAAAAGACTGGCAGACATATCAAATATATCAGCAGATTCATGTTCCTGTAGTGTGTACAGAAGATTTGCTTTTCCTAGCTGCGATACATGGTCTATAATGGTTGTTCTGATCATTTCATTGATTGTCCTTCTTAAAATATATTATTTTGTGCTGTACAGATAGTAAATCTGTAAACATTTATTTCACTAATGTATTAATGACAGCAAACAATCCAAAATGATAGAAGAAAAACCTGTGATTGCAATGTCAGTGTTGGAATGGTATTTACATTGTAATGTTCCACACCTCTAGAGAGCCATTACCCTTAGGTGTGATTCAGACATTCCAGACCTTCTATGATTCACTCTTACATACTGGGATGTACATTGCATTAAGACATATTTACAAACCAAATGTTTAGATGTTTATATCAATTTATGTTCTGGTAACACTGTAATTTCACAGTGTTATGGATACAAATCTGAATGTGGAAGTGTGATGGCAGCGGTGTGTAAAAGCAAAATTCAGTCAAATGAAAAAATATGGGATTTCCTGTCACAGTAGTAAAAGGTTTAAAAGTTAATTCTATAACTAAAAGCATTTTCATATAAAGGTAACTTAATAAAGAAACAGCATCACGCTTACACATTAGGCTTACACTTCAGAAAATATTTCCTTTATTAATGAAATGTTGGAGACTGACATTTACATAGACGACAGCTGTTCAGCTTCCCAGAATAACGCTGAGGCATAACCAGGAGATTCCCACGTTCACTGTGATCATGTTGGTATCACACTATGACTAATACTGAAACAGCGATTGCACAACTGAGGAACAGAGGAAATATACAGCGTAATCTGTGATGGTTGGTGCTTCTCTACATTTATATGTTTGCTAGATCACTGTCAGGATAGTTTCACCACAGGGGGACAGCTGTGACGGGCCCCAAGCTTCAGGTAGCCCTGTTACTACTGTTATCACTATTGAGGCGGGACCCAAAATTTCTGTTGCTGGCCCTGCCAGGAATAGGTAAGCGTAAGCTATGTACATGGGAGGGACTGACAACAAGTTTCCTTCCTAACCCCTAGCATCAATGGACTTCTGTGCCTTACCCTTACTTACCCCTTTTTTCTGGTTGTGTGACCATAATGTGGCTGTGGCCGGGATCCACTGGCAGTGCATTGATACTCTGTATAGTACACTGTACTAAAAAAAAAAGTCACACCCACTTGCGAGCACAATCCGGTCCACCTTGTTATAAGCTGCTGAAACCATTTAAACCTGGGTCTTTTCAGAGGCTGTGGAAAAGCAGTTCAACCAGAGAAATTTAGCAGGTAAAAACTCCTGGGTAAAGCTGGCCATACGCTATAAGATAAATTGTTCAAATCAAAATATTTTTCAAAAGTGGGTAAAACCATGTTGAATTGCAGGGGAGGTAAAATGAATGTTAGTGTTTGCATGCAGGGAGAATACTTTATTNTTGCATGTTGCACACAGATACTGACCAGTGTTACTGTTACACTGTTATTAGACTTGTGCTGGAAACATCATCTCTCACCTCTAATACAGATTGCAATTAATTCAGTTTACCTCCCCTGCAATTCATCATGGTTTTGCCCACGCTTGAAGAAAAAAAAAAAAATCTTTCAATTGGAACAACTTATCTTATAGTTTATGGCCAGCTTAAGACCTGGAACTTTGGTGGAAAAGTGGTATATGAGATCAATTGTCTGGATCTGGTCCAAAATTACTACACAAACATTACAGGGTATATTTACTAAGCGGTGAGATTGTAGTGAGAGTGGGGATGTTGCCCATAGCAACCAATCACCCCTACATGTAAACAACCACTCTTATCGTTATCACATCTGCTGTCATTTATGGTAATGCATGCACTTTGGAAAGCTTTTCAAATAAGTTTAATAATTGTCATAACATAAAAAGGGAAAGCTTAATGATTGGTACAACCCCCCCCCCTCACCAAAACAAAACAGGAATTATTTTAGAACAAGTTACTGCTGGGATCCTACAATGAAATAACAGCTATAAGGGCTACTTTAGCTTGTGTGCCAAGTTTAACACCTTAGGAATGTTGCGTGCCTGACACACAAACACACACACCTACAGTGCAACACATTCCAATGAAAAGTCTGAATTGTCAATCTCCTTCAGAGGTTTAGCAGACCGGGCAAACACTGAGCAGCTCTCCTCATCAATATTAATTGTTACAAATTAAATCCAAAATCACATACAAGGAGATAGTCCATAGCAGACAGTGGGGCTGATTCATCCCTGCACAAAGCCCGACTCCGGCATATTGAAATGAGAAAAGGGGCATTCCACACACACACTGCACAATGTCAGAACTGAGCACCTACACCCGTGATTATTGATCAGGATACCTCATACCTCCCAAANGTCCAGATTTCAGCTTTAAGGTGACTGTCCCTCCCGCCTCCCAGTTTGTACGATTAGGAGCCTAGGTTTTTTTTGTTAAATATAATTATAATATAGTAACAGCTGACCAGGTCCCGGCAGAATTGCCAACTCTCCTGGGATACCGGGATAACTGCCCAGAATACAGGGGTTGGCATAACTTTAATAAGTATACTATGACAAGCAACATGGCAGCCTGGAGGAGCCCCAGGTATTGCTGTCACTTTCTGTTTCTGTGCAGAGCACTGACTACCATGGAATAGAAAGTGTTCTGTGCACTGTGCTGGTCATTATTTATTATAGAAAGTAAGGAAACCCCGGTATATAATAAGTCATGACGTGTAAGTGTGAGTGGAGTCATGACATGTGAGTGGAGTCATGACATGTAAGTGTGAGGTGGAGACATGCCCCGGCCCCGCTATGAGCTCAGCACTATCCTCCTCTCTCACAGAAATCCCGCCGTCAGCTGATCTGATGGAAACCGGAAGTGACGCGCGAGGTAACGAAAACAATCGCAGCGACACGGAAGCACCCGGCTGCGCAACCGAGCACTAAACACACGCTCGCCCGGGACTCCGGACACCTCTGCATTGAACGTCACAGTCCCTCAAGCCTGCTAACTGCAACGGTACTCGGGTAAGATGCTGCGTCCGTGTTGGGCAGGGTGTTGAACCAACTTGTCACCGGAGGAAGGGCTTGAAGCGAGTCTTCTGGGCTCCAGGCTGCGGAGACCCGGTGCGGGAACCGTCCGTCTGCGTCAGGTGGCGGAGGACCCTAACAGGCCACTCTGGCGTAGTTAGGATATGAGGGGGCGTGGTCCGCACTGCGTCAGTGTTATGCCCCGCCCCTCTCACGGCACATGGTGAATGGTGGGTCAGGTGTGTGCTGTCAGTGTACCTGAGGAGCTCCTTACAGCTGCATAGCCATGGCGCCTGTGCTGCAGAGCTCCCAAGTTTATAGTCCACATGAAATAGTTTTATCTAATCATGAAGTGTGTGTTTTCTCTCTAATATTGTGTTGTTTGTTTATATATATATATATATATATATATATATATATATGTATATACACCTCCATGCCATTGTGGTGGATCTGTTGTTTTATAGCTGTTAATAAACTATTATTAGTTTTGTTTCCAGTGGTGATGGTCACATGACTGTGAATGAGTCACAGGCTTTGATGTTACTTAGTGAATTAGACTTGACCAAGGAGAGTTGCATTTCCCTGTCAAATCTGAGTTGAGGTCTGTGACCTATTAGAGATGCTTTAATTATAGACTTCTAAGATATGACATATGTAGATGTTACACATAGGGATTATAGACCATATGTAGAGCTTCCACCTCAGCGGACAATCAGATGACAAATCATTTGGACTTGCACCAGCTCACCCGTACCTTTACACACTGTCCACATACACAAGGGGAATGATTCAGAGATCTGGATTGTACATAATGGCTGAAAGTGTACATTTTACATTCCTTACTTCCCCTTCCCCAGATTCTCCTCCTGGTAGTGCTTATTAGAATAGGTGCAGGGCTATATGGAGATCCCCCATCCACCTGTTATCATGTAGAATGTACAGTGTTCTCATCTATAAAAGGATGTCTTTATATTATTATTATTATTATAGGATGATAGAAAGATTGTCCAATATTTATATGATAGGAGAGATCAATATGACACAAGCAAAAAACACAAGCTTATCTATTTATACAGCTGGATGACTGGGGCCGAGAGACAGGCCTGACTGAAATGCATCAGTAACATTCCCCCTCTAAACAATAGAACTAAAATATTCCGCCAGTCACTGTTTTCTAATTTTTTTTAATTTGTTTTTTTTCAATCAATTATCATTTCCACTTAAATTGTATGTTACATATGTTTCTCACAAAGGGAAAATATAATTCTTTAGAAATTTATTGGCAGATGAAAGGCATTAAATAACATCCAAGTGGGGGCATTGTAAAGGGTTGCATTACTAATGCTGTACCAAGACCAGGGCCTTCATATACTAAACAGAGGGCTTGGTAAGGTGGGAATGTTGCTCATAGCAACCAGTCAGATTCGAGCTCACATTTTCCAGTGTGTAAAATGAAACTGTGAGATGGAATCTGATTGGTTGCTATGAGCAGCACTTTCAATCTTCCTGCTTAGTAAATTTAGCCCTAGGTCTCAGCGCGAACATGAACTCCCCTGGCACTCCTCTCTCTTGTGCGGGGTTAGCAGTACGTATTCTGATATAACCTTGCCTTTAGTGATATATGTGACCTAATCCGCACCGATCTCCCAAACGAAGCCCATAATGAATAATTTAAATATAACTCCCAACCCATATAGTGTAGTTTTGGTGGATGGGTGGCAGGACCTACTGGCATTCGCGTGCGTTCTGGCACAAAATTCACCACCTTCCTTAATCCGCATTGTATGGAGATCGGGGTCTTGTCCTCTGTTACTATCTGCTGTCATGTGAACTTGTTTTGTCCCACTGTGGAAGGGTTTTTTTTTTTTTTTTTAGTTATTATAAGTTATTTATAAATTTAAATAAATCTTAATGTATACGGTAGTGTTATGATTGGTTTTTTTATGTATACATTGGTGCAGGATTTACAAATTTCTTGTTTAATTTTAAGGGTGGTATTTATTGCAAAAAATGTGCACTACAATAAACCTCTTTAAGTAATTGCTCTAGTGTGTGGCACCTTAAGGGAAATAATTTATACAGGAAATGTCTATCTGTAGTTTTTGATGTTTGTTCATTTTTTTTGTTGCAGGTTTAATATGTCAACTTTACAGGACCTCTCATCTCCAAATAGCTCTGTGCAGGCATCCAACTTTGCACATGTCATCTTTCAGAATGTGGCTAAGAGTTACCTTCCAAGTGCTCCTTTGGAATGTCATTATACACTGACTCAATACATCCATCCACATCCAAAAGATTGGGTTGGCATATTTAAGGTATGGCTGTTTGCTTTATGTTCCAGTTATGAAAACTGGTTTTATTATTATATAGTGGTGTGACCAATATACAAGTGGTGCCCAGATTTTCTCAGTTTAAGGCACTCTAAAGGGGGCCATTCACTCTAAAGATTATTGTTTTCGTATGATTTTTTTTGAAAAATTGAACAAGTCAATAATTGCAGGCACACCTAGTCCACACACTATTCAATTATTGTTAATAGATGTTAACACATTGCAATACCACCAACAATTATTGCAAATCTTTTGTCTGGACAAAAGATCAAATTATCTTTTGCAATCCCTTGATCAAATTATCTTTTGCAATCCCGGCGCCACACACTAAAAAGATTTTTTATCCAATTTTGAATTATTGCGAAATCGGAACAATAGAGAATGGCCAGCTTTAGGACCAGATTCAAATCTTTAGGCACTAATGACTTAAGCTGGGTACACATCAGAAAGATAATCTTTCTAATAAACAGATAAATGACCCTCACAGCAGAAATCTGTTAGATGCAAAAATAAAGTATTCTCCCTGCATGCAAACACTGACATTCATTTTACCCCCCTGCAATTCATCATGGTTTTACCCACTCCCGTGTATGTCATTAGCGCCTATAGATCTAAATCTGGCCCTTAGTGTCTCAATAATTTTTTCAAGGCCTCCCTAACCTAATAGAAATACAGAACAAGCCTATTTTTAATTAGCTATGTCCAAAAACCTAATAATAGGAAAGTTGAGTAGTTTATCTATGGGATTCACTTAATAAACATGACTGACATGAGAATGAAATCCCACCTCTGGAGAAATCAGTGATGCTCTGGTGCTGAGAGAGAAATGAAGCCTATGAATAAACAGGTATTGTTATATTATTGTTTCTATTTACTTATTACTAAAAAAAGGACATGTATGTCATCCAGCTGAAATGAATACACATTCACTTTGTAAACAACCTTCAATGGTTTATTGTGATTCACCAAATATAACTTATGTTTCACATCTCCTGTTACTTATTACATGTCTTCTGTCTGTTTCTTCATCTCCCTATGTCCTCTCCTCTGTCTCTCCACACCTGTTCCCATGTATTTCCCCTTCATTTAGCTGTTTCTTGCTCTTCTGGTGGCTTCTTTAGTGGCACAATTACTTCCTGGGTAACATGACCATAGCTTGTTGGATTCGAGCTGACCCTAGATTTGCAGCACTGCTCTCTGTACTGCACCCCAATGTGCCAAAGCATATAGCTTGTGAACCTAAAGCTGAAGCTTAAAAGAACAAAACAAAACGAACCCCCTCACCCCTATAATTACCTCTTGGCAGCTATGGTCCTATTATTCTATTAACTTCCTCTCCATCCAGTGCCTGCCATGACTGATGAGAGGTAAGTATGGGGGGTGGTTGGTTATATTATTTTGAACTTTTTTTTTAAAAAACAAAAAACATGGATTTGGGCTAAAATCGTTCTAGTGGATGGCCAGCTTAAGTCTTATGTTTAGTAGAAATAACCTCAGTATTTGGATTTCTGACATTTTTCTTTATCTTTTGGGTTTGTTTTTTAGACCAATATATAGCAATGTAAAAAACTGTAAAACTTGAATATTTTTCCATTTTTTTATCCAAGGCGTCACACTATTTCTTTTTTTGTCTCTATGGTTCTTATTGATGGAATAGTTAAAGCTAATGTAAGTACTTATGTTTGGTATTTGTAGCCAGTGCTTTTCTTGGAGGCGTTTCAGGTCGAGCTAGTTTTATAAACAACTTCTTCCTAATCTTTTCAAAATTGTTAATTCCTCTCTGCATAAAGACTGGTTAAAATGAGGCTTCTTTCAGAAAACTGTTAGTGTACTTAGGAAGTAAGTAAGCGGTCCTAAACCACCAGGAATGTAATGGTACTAGTTCTACTTTTACAGCTGAAATGTATAAAGTATACAGACGGTCACCATTCAGTATAGTATCATGATTTCTATTGTAATCGTCTTGCCATAGTATAAATGTAGTGGTTTTGCGTTGAATATACAGTGGCTTTCTCATACCAGTAACTTTGGCTTATTGTGGTTATTTGTTTAATGGTACCGACTGAGTTTTTTTTTTTTGTTGTTGTTTTAGCAGCGCCTGCCAAAGAAAGGAGGTATGTGTTCATTTAGTTGGGAGATGGCCCAAGGGGAAGAATAAATTACAGGAAGAAAGGCTACTGTTAGTTTGTACTGTAAGGCGAATGATTTGCATGGCTGGAAATAACTTGTAATTAGTTCTACACAGCCCTGCATGTCCTTTTTATATTAATTAAAAGGCTGCAGGCTTAAAACAAATCAAAGCCAGGTATATAGGTTATGCTTTCTTGTATAGTGTTGTATGATTTTTTTTTCTTTTTAAAGGGTTAACTACTCAAGATAAGAAAATTCAGAAGAGTTTTATTTTGTTCTAGTTAACAGTAGATAATTGAGTCATNTAAATGATAGGATTATGATAAAATATGTTTGTGTGCTGGATAAACCAGTGTACTCTGCTGCATGCTGCTATTATGACAAATATCATAACGAACAGTCCATCAAAAAGCCGAGCAAGACTCCTCCTCTGGAGAAAGGTAGTAACCCCTGCGAGTATTTAATGTGATTTATATTGATATCATAAACTCGTTCAAACCTGTTAAAATCTCTATCAAGTAAATGCTGTATGATGATTTGAATCCATTTGGCTCTTAAAATAGCTTAATAAAAAATAAACAACTGTACTCAAACTTCATTAGCTCCGTTNATGAACCGCTTTCTGAGACGAGCAACTAATGAGCTTTTTGGGGTCTTCGTCTTGGTTTGATGGAACATGAAGAGCCTCTTAATAGAATTTCAGTAAACCTATGATGAAAACACTCATGTCCAGACATTACTTGTACTGCACTGGAGATACTCGATTCATTTTGATACTGACTTAATGGCTATCTGTAGCACAGACATGTTTCATCCATTTTCCAAGAAAACTGAACTCCCTCCATTGTAATACAGAAAGTGGCCACTCTGCATTGCACATAGCATCCGAGTCATTAAAGAGATATCTGACATGTATCTCAGTCAGCATTATAGTGTGTCAGATATACATAGGCATAATGCGATCACAGCATAATGGCATGGAAGTTATAAACTTTTACAATGTAAGATGAGAAATAGTTCCTATAGCTCACCCTTACCTTGAGTTTTTCATATTGTTCCTATTTTACGTGTTCGGGTCACACGAAGCCCCTACTGTACAATTACCATACTTTCCCCTCCTAGTACACCAGCCACCCATCTGATGTATAGGCTTCAGGCTGAGTATCCAGATCCATGCTGCAGTCTCTTGATATTTTATGCAGAGCTGCTGAATGCATGTTTTCTGCTTACAGAAATGTTCCATAAAATAGATGGGATTAGATCCTTATTTAGAGGATTGATTTAAAACAGAGATTATGTAAACATAAGAGGCCTGGTACCAGGTTTATTGTTTCCGACGTAACATTCTCAGTTTTTCACATTGATAATACTGCAATCCTACAACACCAGGTTTGCCTGAAGACTCTGAAGAATCCCAGGAGCCCAGACAAACATGATGTCCCAAAATGGGCAGAACTTCATGACTTTATGANCTTTTTGACATCAAGTCCCTCCANTATCATTTCTTTCTGNCTTCCGAGATCTCTCCAAATGTACTAGGACAAGTTATCTCTCCATTCCCTAAATGCTGTACTCGCTGTTATTCTCATCTGAATGTAGTCTTATATTAATAAATATGACTTGTTTGACTGAATGGGGAGGTATTGCTTTTCATTTCNCAAAGCTGCACAGGTTAATGACAAATTTATACTTCCATATTTCTTACATGAAAATTGATATTTTGGGGCTTAGTGGGCTTAAAGCTTTTCTTTTTCCTTTGAAAACGATGTAGTTTTAAGTGTTCTTGTTGGCTGCTTGAAAACACTTTTAAGCTGTTAAACATTTGTTTCCTATTTTGTCTGCTTCATGCTCCTTCCTCTTTTACCATGACATTCCAACATGAAAAACGTGATTCTGTCT
The DNA here is from genome assembly GCA_016617825.1 of Platyplectrum ornatum. Classification (NCBI taxonomy): domain Eukaryota; kingdom Metazoa; phylum Chordata; class Amphibia; order Anura; family Limnodynastidae; genus Platyplectrum; species Platyplectrum ornatum. The sequence continues at coordinate 87,995 of JABWIB010000846.1, read as the reverse complement.
TCCTGTCGTGGATTATCACTTGATCATTCTCCTGGAGTATTCCATTTGTAGTAATGGAAGACAGAAGACATGTATGACATCATTTAATATTGAGTGGCCAAGAACAGCTTTCATTTTTTTAAGACTATCTTGCGGGGACTGTTCCGCTTTAGAAATNACCTTTTGCGGCACCCCAGGGAGCCTAGGTACACAGTTTGGGAACCACTGCACAATCATCGCACAATTCATCTGCTCAAAATGTTGTTTNGTTTATTTTGNCATTTTCAGTCCTGCACAGGCCACATGTAGTTCTAAATTTGCTAAGCAGGGAGGTTGCAGGGAGATTGGTAGCTATGGGCAACATCACCACTTTTCAGTCATGTTCTCCATTTCATTTTACATACTGGAGAATGTGAGCTTGCATCTAATGGGTTGCTATGGGCAACATCTC
>JABWIB010000846.1:55797-66917 GCA_016617825.1 Platyplectrum ornatum | reverse complement strand
CAGTATCTGTGTGCAACATGCAACAATAAAGTATTCTCCCTGCATGCACACACTGACATTCATTTTACCTCCCCTGCAATTCATCATGGTTTTACCCATGACAGTGTAAGTCATGAAAGTGTAAAACTGAATCTGGACCACTATGTCCCTGGAATCCAGTATAATTGTCCAATAACAAGGGATATTTAAAACTATCCATCCACTGTCATTAACCAATCCTAATAGGATTGTTAGTCCATCTCACCCTTTCCAATCCTATTATTAGACCAGAGCATTTTAGGAGAATTTTGATGATGTTCATAATTGGACAGATCATCTGATGAGTGGTTTAGTTTGTGACCTGAAAAGCATCTGATTAGCAATCTAATAAAGGCCAACTGTGAATTTTTAATTGTTTTGGCCATCAGCTCTGAATAGAGCGCATGGAGAGGAGCATGCCTTAAGTTTAAAAGTGCAGAGCCTCACTAATAAAAGCTGATCTGCGCATGCAAAACACTGTGTCTTCGCCAGNATGTGTGGTCTTGTCGCATTTCACGTGCAGCTGTTGTGCAGGATTTGTTTTTCTTCTCATACCCTGTTCACACAAAGGGCTATTACCTGGGTAATTCAGTCAACTTCCCGGGTAGTGTGTTCTGTGTGAACGGCGCTAAAATTACTACTAACTACCCTGGTTCAGTGTGAACGGTGTAGGACCAGGGTAGTTTGTGAATTACCAGGGTAGTTCAGCACTGTGAACAGGGTTATATTTAGATGGTGCGATGTGCTTCCAATGTAAGGAATCCTTATTTACCCTCATTATTTTCAATTCTGCACAGATCACAATGAATGTTACTCCAGACGGAAGTTTCTCTTTAAATAGACATAAAATGTGTAGGTGTGGATGGTTTTAATTGGGTAATGAGTAACAGTAGATTTGCTCCTCTGCTCACATTAAGCTATGGTGAGGGATCACTTTGGAGTGCATACTGGAGGTTTATATATTTTATTTTTGGAATAGTTTATTTACTTCATAAAAAAATTCATGTTTTGTGCCCTGATAGCATTTTATAGCCTTCCTTCTGTAACTGTGCATACTTATTGTAGTGTAATTCATGCAAACATAGATGTTAGTGTGATCAGGTGCTGTTTTGTGGATTCTTGTTAAATCACAAACTAAATCTGTTTATAAGTGCTAATACAGGCCACCATACCCCCATTATGTGGTCATGATTCTCTGTTGTATGTCACTATTGAATCTTTGTCAATTATCTACATTTCATTTGTCAATTCCTTTATTTTGCTGGTCTGCATGTATGCAGTGGACCTCTCTTTATGTTGTTCATATAATAAGCTTTACAGCGCCTGTTTCCTCAAGCTGTATTGCTATATCTGGGCATTTTTACCTGTTGTGTCTAGAATTTGTAGTTTACAACCATCGTTTTGTTTGTATCTTGTATTAGAAGAAGCATACAGTATATATTCAACAATTCTAGTGTCACAAGAGGAAAAATCAGTTGCTTCACAGAATTGATTCTGTTCCTCAATAGAGTTGCCCTATACTGTAAGAGGCAAGTATCTATGTACGCCGCTTCTCTGGGTATGCGTGACCCTGATGGGATCCTCAGCCCAATAGGCGTGTATCCTAAATCTGACTGTATGAAATGAGAGCTGGGATGTGTTTGGACTCCCTGGTTTTATGTTTCTATTTAAGAAGGTACAAGCATAAAGTCATCAATAGAATTTAGAAACATCAAACAGATTGCACATGCCATTGAATTAAACCTGTCCTGTTAGAGAGACAGAATTGATTTGTTTTACTTAGGTTAGTAGATGAAATACAACCTCTGTAATTTGGGGTGTTTGTGATGCTGACAGTAGCCTACAAATCATCGCCAGACCACCTTTTATATAGTACAGCCACAGAACACACATGGATGCTATGAAACCAATGCAAGGTTAGACTAGACCGAGCAGCAGTGTAGCGGAGTACAGGAGGCCAGAGGTGTAACTGGATAAAGTGCAGAATACATCTCCCAGAATGTCTCTGCTGTAATAGCTTATCATAAGCCAGACAAGAGATTTCTAGAACATTCTGGTGACTGGTCGGTGTGGAGTCCTGAGCACCGGGGAAGGTGTGGGAAGGGGGTCGCAGGGGGCTTGATGGTATGTAGGAGGCACCATACAGTACACGCTCGACCTTGACCATGGACCATGTTGAGCCAGATCCATGTTTATAGGATAATGGAGTAGAAATCTAATACAGTCAATCTCTCTATAGATCCAGTTAACCGAAAAAGAGCGTGAAATATCTGAAATTACCTGCCATGTGGAGGTTCTCCTGAGTGAAAAGAACAAACTGGAGAATGACATAAAGGTGAGAACTTGTTGTATACAGTGAAAGAAACACATCCAGACTACCTCAAATAAGGCGTTTACCCATCCGCTTACATCAGCAAATCCTCTGCGTGTGTTCAACCTGCAATGGTCAAGTGTTCAGACAGCAGGGGTGAGGTTAGCTTGTTAATGTATAGTATAGACGAATGGGCATGCCTGACAGAACTCTAAAGTTAGCCGCAAACACAGATATGTAAATCCACTAATTCCAGTCCTCCCCATCCCATGAAGCCAGAATGCCTTCGGTGAGCTACTGATCTAGAAATAAACATATGGCCTTTTTGTTTTTGTCTCCTTATAGGAACTTGAAGTGAATTTGGAAAGACTGTCACAAAGGGCAGCCATTGGTGACCCTTTACCAAGCAGCAGCTCCCAGGGTTTGCAGTTTTTCAATCCTTATTGCGAACAACATAGGACCGCTCCTGTAGTCCCAGTGCAGCCACCGGTCCTGCAGTTTGGAAATCCCTATGCGTCGCAGGCAACAAGAGGTAAGGAAAACAGAGAAGAAAGCTGCTTATTGGTATCCACCTTACCTGGTACTAAACATATTATCTACTGGGCCTTATTGAGGCTGTTTGTGTAGACAAAAAATCACAGAATAGTTTCGGAGGCCTCTTCTGGCTCTAATCCAGTATATGCTGAGAAAATGTTAGTGAATGTTTAGACATACTGCTGGAACTGTAATTGTAAGTGTAATTCTTCTCTGTACTAGCATAAATACAACTAAAGCTGTTTTACAATATGAAGGGGTTCTACCTGTTCTGTCCTTTAATACTAATCACAAAATTGTTACGAATACAAATTTTTTTAGGAATACTGTGATGTCGCATTGTATATACGGAGAGCCACAGTAAAAGTATATTGTGCTTATCTCTTTGTATTGTGACTTGCACACATAATGGTTTAACCACTCTGGACCAGATTCANTGGCAAAACCATGTTGAATTGTAGGGGAGTTCAATTTAATAAGTTGCAAACAATGAAAGATGATGATTGTTGATGAGATAGGTGAGAGATGATGTTTCCTAGGCCAAGTCTAATAACAGTGTAACAGTAACACTGGTCAGTATCTGTGTGCAAAACATAAAGTATTCTCCCAAAACATTCATTTTACCTCCCCTGCAATTCAACATGGTTTTGCTCACTCTTGAGTAAGTTGTAACACACATATATATATATTTTTTTTTTCTACTTTAATTAGATGGTGCTGATGGGGCCTTTAATCCAGACGAAATCCAGGGACCTCCAGGACGGGCGCCCTCGTGGGGCCTGGAAGACAAGGTCGTCTGCAGTCAACCTTCCCGTAACCTGAGCCGGCCAGATGGATTGGAAGATCCTGATGAGAATAATCAAGTAAGGCCACCTAGTGTGTTTTGTCAGTGCAATTAAAATAGTTTTATTTATCCCTATTTGTCGCCCTAATCCCTTAGTGCATATTAAACAAACGTAAGGTTTGCATTCCTCNTCTAGTTAGGTCTTACAAGATAGAAGCGTCATGTTCTCTTTTCAGTAACACGTTATTTCATAGACTGGTTTTTACTGTCAATGATAGTATAAGGAGCCTTTGATCTTGAGGCAGAGTGACTTGGATTTATGTATTGGAATCAACATTGGAGAGAAAAGTGCACTTGGTAGGTAACGTAACAGGGATGGTAATGTTCCTTGTGCTGCAATGGAGGCGAAGTAAGAAACTCTCCTTGGTAGTTGGCCTCACTGTGCAGATGTTTCTCATCCTTGCATCATATACTCCCTATAAATCAACAGACTAGGGAAAGGGTTGAAGGACATGACATTGTGCAGTTGCCATGCTATAACTTTATAGAGTTTTAGAAGATAATATAATTTCTAAAGCCATTAGAAATGCGTGTAACTCATTATCTGTTTAAGACCACTGCAGACCTGTGACTTTTCTTTTTTTTGTAAGATTTGGGCATCAACCAAGTTTAGTTTTGACACTTTTTAACAAATGACTCCAGCTGAGTTTTGAGAATTGTGACCTGAGTGTGCCGTACCCGGTACATCATGTCTTCTTTTTACTTCTCCCATATAAATGGAAATGTCAGTGTGTTTTGTTAGATTTGCTCTTCTACATTTAGACAGGAGGCGCTTTTGATCTTAGCAAAATACATCTGATGAGAACTACTTATCTGTTGAATATTCTGCTCTTTGCAGTACAGTGGTACCATGACCTGTTCCTCATTTAGTCTAGTTTGCTGCATTTAATTGCTATTAACCTTTGCAGAAACTGATAAGTGCTTAGACAGGTATGATAATAGCCTTGGCACTCGCCGAGAGAAAATAAGCATCTCTCCCTCCTCCTGCAGGTTCCCTGTGTCTGTGATTGAGGATAATTAAGAAGACTGTCAGCTTTTTTTTTTTTTGCCAGTTTTAAGGTCTAAAGTGTTTTCCCGCTGATGTCGCCCACCTTTACCTCATATTCTGCAGATTGTCTCCAAACCTCCAGGCAAAGACATTTCACATGACAAGAGATTCTGTCCTCCTGTCATCTGGGGCACTTTCATTAGCAGCACGTTCTTTCTGGCCGGCGTGTTTGGCCCTCATACAAACCCTAGAGAAACTGCTGTACTATTGTCACTGACACTGCTCTGCCTTTGTATTAGCTTGAAAAGGGCTGTTGGAGGAGAAAGGGACCTTTTAGTAATGGCCTCTAGACATTAAAATGATAAGGTTAAATGTAAGGGTGTAATAGGTAGAATGATTCATAATGTAGTCCTGACCGCTTATTCTATACCAAACCCTAAATACATCATTTAATGAATAATGAAATGTGATCAAAGGAAAATGAGGCTAGAGGAAGAAGTATCTGATTACATAATTCAAAAAACCTAAATAGTATAACCATATATAAATACATACTAAAAATATATATATATATATATATATATATATATATATATATATATATACACACATATACATATATATATATAGTTAGTATTTATATATGGTTATACTACACACATATAGTGTGTATGTGAGAAGAGGACGCTCACCATTTGAAGGAAATACATGTTTTGTTCATGCAATAGGGTCATCTGTGTATGTATATAATATATATGTTTGCTGTGTGGGCAGGAAATAGTAGAAGATAAATAAAAAGTAATACAGAACTAAATCACACAATATTGATTTATAATCTAGTGTATTAATAGTTGTTCTATTATAAGGAAATTAGTAGTATGATTGGTCCCCTGTATAATGTATTAGTAATGGCATACTGGTATTGCTATAAGATTAATGCTGTCTCTTTGGAATTTGCAGACTGCTGGTAGCTTGGCATGACACTAATCATATCACGGTGACTATTATTTATGTGTTAGTGACAAGCAATGTAAGTGCAGCACATTGGCGACATGCTTGGCTGCCTGTAGCTCATGTACACATCACTCAGCGCTGTGTCTCACGTGTCTGCTAGGAAACTCAAGGTGATGGCTGTCTCTTTCATACACACGTTTACTAGTAGACCTGATTGAACGTTGTTTATCCTCCTTGTTTCCTTTGTGTCTTCAGTCATTATTTACTCTTCTGAAAGTCATCTTAACCCTTCCATCTGTATTAAGAGGATGTATTATGCAAAGAAGCCTTTTCCTCGCTGTAAAAAATGTCGCTTTATTTAATGCTCTTGTGTCTTGTAAATGCACCCAATACGTTTTGTGCAGACGTGATATAGAGCCTATAGATGTACTATTTCAGAGAAGGCATGCTAATTACAATCTCTATAAAACATATATCTATATTACTGCACAGTTTGCTCTTACCAAGACTAGGGGGGCATGTCTCAGTCACATAGGTGGCCCTAGGCATAGGCCATTTAGACGGCCGTCATCGCCACTGGTAATCACCCCTCTCTCCAGGGGCTCCTGATTGGCCGTGACTCCCAGCCAGTCAGGCACAGGGGCTGCTAATGTCAGTGACCCGTGGCAGTGGAGGATTGGAGTGAGAGGGCAATTACCAGCAATGGAGGGTCCCCTTCTAATTGTATTGGCTGGGCCCCCCCCCCTGATTGGCTGCAGGGCATACCGCTGTCCTTAGCTGGAGCAGCATTTCAGGAGGAAGCATAGGGTTAAAGCTGCCCCATTTCTCATATAGTGGAACACCCAGAACCACTAGCACAGAGGAAGCAGACACAGACAATTCAACCTTTTCCATGCACTTTTTAGTACTCCCTCCCGTGCTGCACATGTGCATCTAAAAGAGAGAGTGCAGCTCTGTATCAGCCCTATAATGATCAGCACTGCTCCATGTGTAGGTGCCATACACCTTAGTCTTCTGACTTCTGACCGGAATGGTTGTCTCTGTGCTGGATAAATGTTTGTTTTCATTTCTGGCGTTACAGAATTTCAGTTTTGCTCATACAGGGGGAGGATAGACAGGNTAGACACCTTACTAGCACTTTTTGTTTTGTCTCCCAGGATAATGATGATATACATTTTCCACCGGAAGAGGACCCTCCCAGTCTGTTTGGGCAAGAGCAGTCTGGTTTCTGCTTTGACCCCAGGTAACAGCACACATCTTACTAATACTATATAGGTTTGTGTCCTTATCTGATGACTGTAATTTGTATTACTTTTGTAACTGTCTATTTAATTTCTTAACTTCATTTGAGTAATATATGTAAACACAAGTTGTTTTGTTGTGAGGGTGGTGGTGGTGGTGGGGGGTTCTTTTCGGATGTTATACTGTTTAAAGTTGCAAAAAGTTTGCCTGTGTCCCCATTGGCTTTATTTAGAGTTGACCTCATTGGTTGGACTATATTTTAGTGCAGTGACTACAGCTGGGTGTGTATAGTTGCGATTGGTTTTTACATAACTATGGGTGAGGCTAATAGGAAGTGTGTAACTTCTGCCAAGAGATGTCAGAGAGGGTCCTTCTATGCTACTCTATTAGCTATTTAAAATATGGTCAAATATTATTATTATTTAAACATAAAATAAGAAAATAATTATTTATTTTATTTTGAAGGTGTTTGAAATAAAGCCTTTACATTTATTACTTATTAATGAACAAGTTTTTTATAGTGCCGTCCTATTATCATCTGTTGCATCATATTATTATGCTTAGTCTCATCATGTCCTGTGATTCACTTTTCAGATACACAAAGCAGAAGAAATGTCCCCTGTGTACATTGGTGTTTCCACCCAACTACAACCAGTCTCAGTTTGAGGAGCATGTGGAGAGCCACTGGAAGGTGTGCCCCATGTGCAATGAGCAGTTCCCTCTGGAGTGTGATCAGCAAGTATTTGAGCAGCACGTTCAGACACATTTTGATGGCAATGTGTTGAATTTTGAAACTTAAAACTGTTTTGCTTTGTGTTTGAATTGTGAGAAGTTCACCTTAAAAACTAGAATAAACTGCTTAAAGCAAGACCTCTTAATGAAATATGCACTGCAATGTAAATTAGAGCTTTGTTGATCTCTTGTAACATTATATTAGGGACATGTTATCTTTATGTATCAAGCCTTTATTAAGATAGCTGTAAAAATGATGTGTGTTAAAGCAAACCCATTCTGCCTATGGTGATAAGGTGTTAATACATTCAGCAGAAGTCATCTACTTATTTCTGATCACTAAATTGATGGAGATTCACTCTCACATCATCGATGATTGACAGCTGCATGACTTATCTATTTACAATAGTTATAAGATTCTATGATATAACATCATGTTCTTTTTATTGGTCACACTTTCAATATATGTAGCGTTAAAACCTGAAAGTAGTCCCTTTCCTTTCTGTAGCCATCTATTGTGATTGAAGCAGTAATATAAACCCATTCACTAGAGGCTTATGTACAGGAAGAAAACCGCTCTGCTCAACTCCTACATAGGCACAATGGCCACGACCCCAAACTCAAACTTTGATTTACAAGAAGGTAGACTTAGAGGTTTGACTGCTGGTCCTGCTTTTCAGACACACATACAAAAACCTGGATATTCATGGTAGCACTAGACTAGACTTCAGTTATCAAGCAGCTAGTTACAGAGCTGAAAACAGAGGGCCGAGTACAGGAACGTTCACTAACTCTCAAAGGCTTCATTTTCATAGTATATTTTAGCTTACACCTCTATGCATAACTTTCATCCTGAATAGAGGTGTAACTACAGGCAGTGACTGAACGTAAAGTACCATGGTCACTGAACTTGTGACTAGTGGGTGATCATCACAGACTAGTACAAGAAACAACTTACTAGAATCATTTCTTTTTTCTGTAGGTTTTATAGCTTGTTCTCACTTGAATTCACCCAATGCAACAAACTACTAAAAGTTAATTTAATACTTTATACAGCATGGTAAGTGGTTTAAAGAAAATCTATATTAAGGACTGGTTTTTATGGAATACTAAAAAAGCCACTGCTGTTTCTCATTACCGTAATTTATGTATGTATTGAGTCCATCTAGACATTGTATTCAAATGGAATTCTTTTTTTTCATTTAACATGAATAAATTATAAACGTTGTAACTTGTTATGATCTCATACATTTTGATTTCAATCTTCTTTTAAATAAACTGAAATCCCTAAGTGTGCCTGTTTATATTGTTTACTTAGCCTTATGCAGCAGACGGCTATACTGTACATTTCTCCTGTTCACTGCAGGACAGATGAAATGTTATATAAGGTGTTTTATTAAATGGCTCCTTCTTGGGAAGCATCTAGAAAAAGTGACAGAAGTTAAAACTGCTGATAATAGAGTCTTTAGTAAAGATCCTATTTAGGCTCTGATCATGATAGAAACTCTGAACTCGGAAACACAGGAAACACAGGATACCAGATCCAGAGAGTAAAAATAAGAGGAAGACCGAAAGAGTTTAAGCTGGGAGGCTTACTTTTTGTTTAGTTTACACTGACATTGACCAGCTTAAACTTTAAACTTTTCAGTTCTTAAAGCGCTTGGTAATCCTTGGTAGATCCGCAATCCAATTAGCTAAATTTATATTTTGAGGTTATAATCTTCTCTAAAGGCCCAATTCAGCCACCGCATGATGAGACAAACCCATAGGAATGGGCTTTCTGACCAGATTCTGATTGTCCATTGGGGATAATGCAAATTGAATTGCTGTTTGGTTTATCCTGCCATTTATAAAAGTGGGATAGTGTGCATTTATACTTAATGTCACTATCACTAATTTGGAGGCACTATTGACATGAGAGCATTTAATTATGGGGTAAAATGATTTCAGAATGATATTTTTTTAAGGCTCACATTGCTGTTCATTATATTTATCAGACATAATCCTGTGCATGTTTTTTCTTGTGTCCACACTTGTATGTCCGTACCTGTGTTTGTCAATGATGTAAAACGCTAACTATTACCTACTATGGTTAATTTATAAAAACAGCATGCAGTTCATTGTAAGATACGCGTGATTTAAAGAACCACCTCCAAAAAGTTGTCATCTCAAAAGGAACAAACATAATGAGCCATTTGTACTTGTCAGAGGCATTTTATTTTTTAACTTTGATTTACATTTATAAGCAGCTTTGACAGGAGTTTTTTTATTTTATCATTTAAGTTTCCTTCACTTTGAAAACATGAAAACCCCTGCCACCTTCAAACTTAATGTACTCTCCTCAACAAAACATATGAAAATATAATTTAAACACTTTTCACAGACACAGTACAATACATTCACTATACACAATGTAACAAAATAGTCCCATCCTTACCTGTTTAATAATACTGTCACACAGTAGGTAAATAGAAACTGGAATTTCAGTTTTATAGCAGAAAAGAATTTACATGCAACAATGATATTATTTTACAACTGTTTAGCGGCTGTGCTAACATCCTTCCTGGAATATAAAGAATGTTGCCAAAAAAGATACTACTTTTTTTTCCCTCTTTGCAAAGCTGCCAACATTGCAGCAGATAGCCAAATAGGGCTCACAAAATAAATCCCCGTGTCTGGTCGGTCACCAGAAGTGAAAGGTCCCACAGAATGAACGCTGTAGTGTCTTTATATCAAGCGCAACTGATTCACAAAAGCAGCACTTTTATCCGCTACTCAGGTTCCTGCGGCTTTGGTGTCATAACTTTAATAAACTTTTAAGCTGAAAGAGGAGATTTAAACTCTTTGTGCTCCTCCTGTTCAAATACACATTTACTATTGAGTAACCTATAACAGGAAGGAATCACTCCCAACAAGCAATGCTTCCTAATTTAACTTGGCAATTAAAGATTTTTATTGTCTGTCCCAAAATATGTTCCGGGAGGTAATGAAGCACACCAGCAGTTTAATTCAGGCGCTTTAGAAGTTACATAACCCGGATATTGTTCCTGTTACTAGGGCGCCTTTTTCTCTATATGTAACCAATGAATAGGAAAATCACATTTTTGTATGCATATACTACATATGGTATGCTGAAGATTCATGTATTAAGGGATTTGTGAAATGATTACGTTTTATATGCTACATTGCCTGCAACCATCTTGACTGAAGAAATGGACTGGACTGTTTAATGCACTGGAGGAGGAGGAGGGAAACTGTAGCGTAAAGGACTGGTTAAAGCACTGGAGACCTCATGAAGAATAAGGGACTGTTTAATGCACTGGAAAAATAACAGAGAGTAAGGGACTGATTAATGCACTGGAAAAATAATAGAGAGTAAGGGACTGATTAATGCACTGGAGGAGGAGGGAAACTAGCGTATAGGACTGGTTAAAGCACTGGAGACCTCATGAAGAATAAGGGACTGTTTAATGCACTGGAAAAATAATAGAGAGTAA
>JABWIB010000846.1:36072-48095 GCA_016617825.1 Platyplectrum ornatum | reverse complement strand
GGAAGGGTGGTAACTTTAGCAACATCGCCATCTCCTTGCAATTTACCTGCTTAATAATTTAGGCCTAAATAAGTCTTAAGCTGGCCATACACTATAAGATAAATTGTACCAAGGGAAAGATTTTTCAGTGATGAATTACAGGGGAGGTAAATTTCATTAATTGCAATCAGTATTACAGGTGAGAGATATTGTTCCAGCACAAGTGTAATAACAGTGTAACAGTAACACTGGTCAGTATCTGTGTGCAACATGCAACAATAAAGTATTCTCCCTGCATGCAAACACTGACATTCAAACACCCCTTTATGCCCTGCTCACAGCAAAATAAACAAGGAAAAAACAGTTCTGTCCCCTTATCGGGACAAAATAAAGGGCGTGTGGGGTACAACGGGACAGTCATCCGAAATCAGGAATGTCCCACTAAAATACTAGAACATATCAGCTAGAAACTCATTGGTTGCTATGGGCAACATCACCAGTTTTCCTTTTCCACAGTTTAGAAAATCTAGTTCTATGAGTTTTAATAATATAAACTCAAAGCAGTCTTCTGGACTGACGTCAGTGTAATATGTTACTGCATNCTTAATCAGTATACTTCAGCATGTTTAATGTCCTTGTAAAAATAACTCACACCACCCGAAACGCCGCAATATCATTTCCAAAGATTGCCCCATTAAAGTCACTGAACTACTATGTTTAGCTATGAGTACAATCTATATTTTCAGCTTCATTAGATTTTATACAATCGTACAAACACTGATAACAGTAAAAAGTAAAATCCATTCCTAGTCTGGAGAGTGGAGTGAGTGAGTCTTTGTGTGGCTGGGTGACCCATACATGCCACACCTGCAGGGAAGGGTGAGTATAAATTATGACTGAAGACAAGATTTAGTTCAGCGCTAATAAAACTCATATAGCATACAAGCAGCAGGCAGGGGGTAAGCAAAGTAAAGGCCAAGCCGGATCTAAATGAGTAACATAGAAATAAATTGTGTTGGTATAATTACTTGGGACTTGCTACTTCTGGTAATGTCAACATTTTGTTGTGTGTATTGATGTCGCCTGCCAAGGTCTGAAGGTATGAGGCCAAGAACAGTGCCAATCCTGTAAACTGCCCTGGTTCACTGCGCTGAAGACGAAATTATACATTCACATTATTTTACCCCCCCTATAAATAACCTAATAAATAAATAAAGAGCTGTTACATTACAGAAAAGACAAATATAACATGGAGAACAGGGATTATATCACACTGCACAAATAACATTTCATAGTACATTTTATTTATTTAGCTTATTAGACTAATAATGACTGAATGTATAGGAAACCATTACCATGTAAACGATGGTTTTCTATCACATTTCCCATCTACTGATTGGCTGTGTGGCTACCCTAAATTCCAATGATAAACACAGAGGATAGGATTAAGCTACGGACACATGGGGGTATATTTACTAAGCGGTGAGATTGCAGTGAGATTGAAAATTGGGGATGTTGCCCATAGCAACCAGATTTGAGATCACATTCTCCAGTGTGTAAAATTATACTGAGAGCTTGAATCTGATTGGTTGCTATGGGCAACATCCCCACTTTCCAATCTCACCGCTTAATAAATATACCCCATGGACATTGCTTTTTCTCTAGTATGGTTAGGTATAATGTTAAGTATGAAGTGCAAGCCCCTGTATGTGTATTTGTGCATCTGCCTTGGGTGTCTATTTCAAATGCACTCCCTTCAGATTGTCATTAGAATTAATGATATCAAGCAGGACAGTGACACGTATGCAGTCTGAGAGAAGAATAATATAAACAGACTGGGCAGACTGGATGGGCCATGTGGCTCTTATCTGCCGTCACTTTCTATGTTTCTATGTAAGAAAAGAAGCATAAGGGCTGATCCAGAGAGAGCACCTCTGGATAGCACGCAGGGAAATGGCTCCGTTCTTTTTTAATTCATAAAAAACTGGCATAGTAGCAGCATCAGCTACTATGCATGGCTCATCTGAATGAGTATTTTAATTCTGGGTTTCCCAGCATTAAAAATCACTTGAATATTATATTTTTTTATTCAGATGTTTGTGTCGTTACTTTTAGTGTCCGGTTCTTAAGGACCCTATAAATCCCTACTCTATAAGGGTGCATGATATCCTTGAGAGTGCTCTAGTGCATTTGAGATGAAGGTGGTGGGATAGGAAAAGCAGGCAGGAACAGTACGCTTATTTGGGCAATAAATGGAGTCCTGGCAGTCAAACAGAGACCAGACAGGATGTAACAAATTACAGCCTTCTACCTCTCTTCTAAAGAAACACTTGCTGTCGTATAGTGAAGCCCCCTGGGAAAGAAAGACCCTCTCACAATCACAATGGCTTGTTTGCTTCCTGACTTAAGACATTGTCGGTTTTACAGTTTATCTTCCCACTCTAATCCCTTTACTCATAAACCAACACTAATCATGAGAAGACCATGTTTCCGTAATGGCCCTAAATGAGTTCTGATACTTTGTCTCTGTCTGTTCACTAGACGTAAAAATATAAAAGTAAAATAAATCCCTCCCTGCTTGGAACAGGTATCTTTCCACCAGAGGCTGAGATTGGGCTAATTGTGCCCTAATTAGAAACAAAAGCTGCATACAGTAAAGTGTCTGGGTATGCCATGTTGTACCAGGCTAACACTAATTTATTGTATCTGGCTGTGCCATAAATGTGTTAACACTGTTAGAGGTTTAAATGGATAGGAATAAACATCATGCAAGACACAAGTGTTACTGAGAGAGTCAAGAGGCTAAAGAAAAAAGCACTTCATACACAGCCGTTAAAGCCTTGGGCAGCTACAAGGAGTGAGATCCCATGTTTAATTGCGTCTTTAATACTTTCTTTATTTACAGTCGCTCTTGCTCAATGTTAAATGTGCATGTAGCTCTAGGCATTAAAAAGCACAAAAGCAATTAGGAAAGCAGCTGAAACCCAGAGCAATTATATTATCATGTGCATGTATGGGAGCAGAGCATAATTTCATGGCTCGTCTAAGTATGTGACACTTGCAACAATGATCTGTCCTCAGTGATGGTGCAAGTGTAAGGAGCAGGTATTTTCTCAATAAAAGTGATCTACTTTAAAAAAAAAAAAAAAAAAAAAAAAAATATATATATATATATATATATATATATATAGATATGCAACGGGAACCCTGGATCAGGCGTCATGTTTGACATGCAGCGAAAATGAAAGATATTTAGTTTAACAGTGTGTTTCCTCAACTGATACATGTGGTAGGCATCTAAATGGTGAAATGCACTAAACCAAACTGTTAGAGCTTTTGTCGCGTTTATCAGCCACCTCCTGCTAGGAGCGGTACTTCATCTAATGTATGTCCAGATTTACACCTACCTCTCTGCTATATACTAAGATATGTATGTATAAACAATATAACCAATATTTAAATTACCTTATATCTCTTTTTACATCCAGGAACTGGACATGCAAATGGCTTCTCATCGCCTCCATTCATACACATGGAGCTCAGGATTGCTTCAGAGCTAATGGCACTCTCGGTGGTCCAAGACTCATCACTGTCCGAGTCTTCATAATCTACTTCTTCCTCGTCATACTCACTACCTGCAAATGGAGAGAGCATAATAAGAAACATTCACAGTCACAGTATACAGGTGACATACAGTATCTATCTATCTATCTATCTATCTATCTATCTATCTATCTATCTATGTATCTATCTAGAATATGGGTAAACACATGCACACCTTACAAACATATAAATGGACATATCTATGTTGATCAATCCAGTGGTCGAAGTGGACATTTAGAAGTGGNGGTATGGAAACACTGAATATAATNGAAGTCAATGGAGATTTGTAATATTGATGACATCAGTGGGAGAAGTGGCGGTATGGCATACCCCTGTATACCCCCACTACGAGCCCTGGATCAATCCCAATCTAGCGTTCATTAAAGCGATTACCGGAGGTCAGGAATTGGCTCATAATATTACCGTTATTACAGTTGTTCACACAGAATAATATATTATATTTGTAGGCTGAAATGTGTGCAATGTTTCAGTTCACTACTCCATTACCAGGCTGTAAGCTCTGCAGTCCAAACCATCTCCATCATCTCGTAGCAGCTGCTAATGGTAAATACACCGCTGACCATTGATTAAAAGCTCAAACTTTACTAGTGTGGAAAAAAGAAAGCATTTGCCAAGGCTGAAAGAGCTTACTCTAATGTAAGGAGCAGGGCCGACTATCCGAGGCTCATTCCTAGCGCTGCCCAATCCTGAGGAGTATAATTCTACAGATCATAAACCGTGTCAAATAATATGTTGACAAGTCCTAATGCATTTACTAGCCCCCTGGAATTAATAGGAATTATGTCAGAACATTAATAAGAGTTACAGCAATTACGGTCGCACAGTTCAGTCCCTCAGGTGTGGGAATGAATGGCATTGTGTGCCTGGCCTGGATCCTACTCCGTGCACAGCATAAGGTGACCAAGCACCTGGAGCTCATTTCTCTTTTCATTTCAATTTGTGCTTTAAGCTTATTAATCAAGCTGTCGGAAGGGAGAGCTGCACTGGAGGGGGCCCGGTTTTACTACTGTGCAACATGAAGCCTGAGATTTCAGGAGGCTGTGTGCATGGCATAACATTTCTAGAAGGAGAAGTCAAACAAAAATACAGTAATATGAAATGGAAGATATAAATATGCTTGCATAGTATTCCCCATTACTAACTACAAAGCTACTGTTCTAATCCGACATCACATCTGCCGGCCCTAACTTACCAAACACATTTCTCCTAGCCAGAATCTGTGCTNATGAATTCGGATAACATTAATGCTATATACACAGAAAGGAAAGCAATGGGGACCTAAAACAATGCCATAAACTAGTCTGTGCCACTTACTTCCACTTACACCAGCTTAATTCCCATTGTCAGGATGGTTTCCTACAATTAGAATGGTTGGTTCAGTGTGTGTTGGGTATAGTGTAATATATTCTTATGTAAAGCATGTGATTATATTATATTATTTATATTAGGTTTTAATATAACACAATCCTTGTCCCTTTAGAGCTTACTTACGGACTAAATACTAATGTGAATTTTAATCGGAACCAAATTAACCTACTAGAGGCATGGGAACCTGAAGTGTCCATTAGAATCCCACGCAGACACTGGGAGAACATATAGTATATACTGTATGGGCAAGGTTTAAAATATAAAATGTAGGTGTAGCCCATAGCAGGCAGATACTAGCAGGCTCCGGAATGACCTGGAGACTTCCGAACTTTGGCCAGTTCTCCCCTGTATCCCCGGAGAGAGAAGTTTCCCGGGACCTGGGTTTAGACAATGAAGAACACCCTGGTTGTTACTACAATAGGAGGAACATGATGATATCAAGCCCCATCCATTGACAGCAAAATATATTCTTTTGCCAACCAGGGGGTTTGGGCTTGAGTTACACAAATCCCACCCTCTGCCCAGCCGCATGCTGCCAGTCTTTGGTTTCTCCAGGAGTTTTGCAGTGAATTCTGCTGTCACATATAATTATTTTTTTCTGTAAACCTATAGAATGGACCATGCAAGGAATATAAAATAGATGGGGAAACGTTGTGATAAAATCCTGTGAAATGGAATCTCATAAAATTGGTCACTGTGTAAGTTGTGTAATTTAGGGTCAACATTTCACTATGGTGCAAACCCGGTATCAGGCTCATTGCCACATCGTGGTATCAACCGAAACAATATAGCAGAGAATTGGAAAATAAAACAGGATATTTTCCACCTCTAGTCACGGGATGTTAATGGCACTCTGGCAAATGTTTAAACGATCCCCATCCCACCCCCTCCATCAAACACTCACCATGAATTAAAAACAGTTGGGACAGGCAAAAATGAACATCTGGTACAGGCTTATACTGTATGTGCCTGCAAAGTACTCCCCTAATTAATGTGGTTTTGGCATGTGTTACTGGAGAATGTAATTATAAGATAGGAACACAATTCTGAATGAGCTTACTAACAAACTCCCCGGCGGCACATAAAGAGGCTATCCAACTGTTTACAAAACCAAGAGGATCTTCCACACTTGGAAGAGTAAGAGGAAATCCATTGTGCGTACACGTGAAAAGGGCACAACTGGATCGTGTTCCAGGATATAATATTCTGTTATTGGCTTTTATTTTAATGTATTTCCATTAATAGTAATGGTTAGTGGTTACTGCTCTGGAACCAAATAGAATTCTATTGATATAACTAAAGCCTGAAAAGTCATTTCCTCAAATGTCATTCGCTCTCCGTTCCTTCTCAAAGACATGACTGTAAAGATTCCCTCTTGGTGCCAGGAGGAAAGCTTCTTCTCTTACAGGCTTTGTATTGTACGCATTGGCAAAGCCACCAAACACACTGAAGGACCCCAGAGGAGCGGGTGGACACAGCAATGCCACCAGACACAGGGCCTCCTCTGAGCACTCCCTGTGGTATGAGCAGGGACCCCTCCCGTTGGCATTTTACTTTATTATGTTTAGAATAGGCTTTTGTCTTGGTCAGAGGAGTTTGCCAGTCAGCCTTGAGAATTTCTACTCAATATATATATATAAAAAAAAAACTAAACAAAAAAAAATAAAAAATAAAAATAAATATAAATAAGGAAGGGATTTAATTGCCCTAGTATACAGGGCTATCAGAGGTTGGAAAGCCAGGCTATATGCTCTATGTAATCTGCACCAAATAAAGAGAAATAGTGGCTATAATGCTGCTGCAGGCACTTACTCTGTCGCTTTGATGTCAGTGCCACTTATGATCAACACGACTAATTAGAGGTTTTGAAGTCTGATCTACAGGGATTCCCACACTGTGGCTTAGTCTGTGAGACATCACCTGTGGAGCTTGGCACACAATTCAGCACTCAGCTGTATTTACAGATGTTATACCAATAGAGCCACAATGTAAAATGTCTGTAATGAGTTTAATAAACTAATGGAACAACAAATGCAAACCATATTTACACTTGTGCACATTTTGCACCCTTGCTCTTAAAGAAAACGAGTTGAATACATAACTTTATGTTTTGAATTACTTATGTTAATATACTCTATGGTGATATGTTTCTTCATCAAGTTAATAAATGTTCTAATAACATGTTTGGAAATGTTTGCTTCAAATGACAACGCAGCATTATAATTGTCAGAAACAGAAAGTGACAGCAGCTAAGAGTCATACAATGGCATAAATTGCATATTCAGTGCTTACCTGTTATACGGAAAAAGCTACAACGGTCTAAACACAATGTAATAATACTATCGAGGAGTCTACTTATTGTAATGAAGTTTCTGGAACATAATGGAAATCACAATTAAGTACCGTAATTGTAATAGTAATCTTACCCGACTTCTCCAGGAGAAA
This sequence comes from Platyplectrum ornatum, assembly GCA_016617825.1. Taxonomy (NCBI): domain Eukaryota; kingdom Metazoa; phylum Chordata; class Amphibia; order Anura; family Limnodynastidae; genus Platyplectrum; species Platyplectrum ornatum. Next base: position 40,679 of record JABWIB010000846.1, on the reverse strand, counting down.
AGAGACGCAGAATCTGGGCCTACTTAGAGATTGGAAAGATGCCATTTTCTAGGTGGACAATAGTCCAGAGTCCAGTGACCAGGGTTTAACTTAATCACAATAGTAATGGAACTCGTAAAAAGGCAAATACTCAGATATAACCAGTTTTAAAGTAACACATCATTTTCCTAAAATCTAAGTCATATAATATCATAATCATTAATAAAAGTCTCTGTGTGAGTAGCATGTTCCCGCAGTAAAACAAAGGGTTTCGAGCGCACCAGTGCCAATATTGCAGACAGTGATTATGGGAAATTATTGAAAATCGGTACAAGGGTTTAATATCAATGATGCAATGAATGAAAGTATGTTGTTCAAAATATAATTTTTTTTATTTTTATTTCAGAGCCATCAAAAAAAACGTAACTCTGCATTAGGAAGTCATAATATGCTCATGTTTATGTTCTAGTCACGGTGGCAGCTTAGGATGTACTGTTTTGTTTTATAATGTAATAAAGTGTTTGCAAGCTATGATATTAGATTATATAGGTAACTGTGCATGGCTGATTCATTAAAATGCAGGAGGAGTTACCTAGGATCACGTAAGAAAGACACCAATCAACGATCAAGGTTAAGGGTCACCTGACCTGACGGACCAGTGGTGAAGCCCAGAATCCACCACATAATAGCATGCTTTGGAGGTTGGAGCCCAGAGCTGTCTGAACTGAAGCTGTGACAGGATCACTTTTTGAATGTAATATACTTTGTTCATTGGACCACAATTACTGGATTAGGGCCTATATTTACTAAGCAGGAAGACTGCAGGGAGATTGGAAAGTGGGGATGTTACCCATAGCAACCATCAGATTCAATCTCACATTCTCCAGTATGTAAAATGAAAATGAGAGCTTGAATCTGATTGGTTGCTATGGGCAACATCCCCACTCTTCAATCTCCCTGCTTGGTAAATATTGGCCTAGGTGTCTTCTTTCTTTTGCTGGTATTCACTGTTCATATTGCGGATGCACCTTAGTAATCAGAATTAGCCTAAGGCTGCGATCAAATTGGAATCAAGTCAGAACCGGACTTAAGAGCACTCTGCTGAGAATCGCTTACATGTCACAGATTTGGAAATCACTTAATGAAGAGAACATTGGGAGACAATGAAAAGCAAGTGACCCGATCCCTGCAGCGCCTTAAATGACTTAGGAAAGAGATAGAAGGATCATTGTCCTCTTTATCAGATGTGAACACTGAGGGGACATCAGCTGTATGTCTGCCACTGACACCCGCTGTGGCGGTTCTACATGCTGGAGGATTACTTAAAGTAAATGTTTCTATGAAATCAAATTGTGGATATGGCTGGAAGCTTTTTGACTTCCCGGGTGGTCCTGTAGTAAAGAGCTTTCTATGTCCCTCTGACAGCATACAGTATGTGGACGCTACATCTTTAAATATCCAGTGTAGATGCCTATTAATTGTTTCTGGTTTATGAAATGACATCAGTCGTTACGTATTTACCCTACAGAGAGCATAAGATGTTATGTGAACTGGCGGTTTGGGACTATGAAACAATTGTAATTAGATTATATGTCCAGAACATTATTTGTGTTATTTCAGGATGCAGCATAAGGGTGGTGCCAACATAGTGCTAATCTTGATGCCATTGACGTGGTCCTTTCCCAATAACTAACAGAGGAATGTGCAGGATGCAGCCAGGGAACCTTCAGAACTGTAGACCAGTGTGTTTTATAGTGATTGCCAAGTACCATGATTATATATAATCATTACAGAGTTATAGATGACATTTAACATCCATAATGATTTACAGTAGGGTTAAGGAAAATGTTTCCTAAGACATCTATCCTCAACGTCTGCTGTTCCCTTTAGTCAGTTATTAGCATTTGCTATCCCTGATTGAAAGATCCAGGTTATGTCAGTAGAATACAGTCACTCCTCTGCTACCAGAAGGGAAATCTGTTGCTTTCAAGGCACTACGAACAGTTCATGATCTATGCACTCAGATTCAGATCTTTAGCTTCTCATGATTTAGTCAAGTACAAACCATGATGAATTGCAGGGGAATTAAATTTAATTAGTTGCAATCAGTATTACAGGTGACAGATGATGTTTCTAAGCCCAAGTCCACCCCGTTCCCACTGACTACCCTGGTAATTCAAAAAAGGCAACAGTGTGGACTCTGCAAGCGCTGCCCCTCCTCTTGAGGAATGAAATGATGCACTAAAGGTAACTATATCAACAGTAAATTGCAATAACTCCCACTTGATGACACATCCTCTCAGTGATATGAAAATAAAAGGGGAATAAAAGCAGATAAAATATGTTAATAATTTAATACTGCAAAAATGAAATATGTATAAAACAATAAAAAGTCAATACAATGCAATAAAAATAAATAGAAAGCCCATACCAAGCAGATGGAGGGAATAGGGGTGTAGCACAGTCCACCAATAGCTCAAAAGACCCGGGTAGAGCGATGTAAAATATCGGGGGAGACGTGCAGACACCAGGCAAGGTTAAGGGCACAGGCTACAGTGGTTAACGTGTTTCGGGCTCCGCCCTTCTTCAGAATTCAGTCTTCTATGACCAGGGTAGTTTGCTGGGGCTTTGAATTACCCTGGTCACTAACCCCGTTCACACTGCTGAATTAGCAGTGTTCTGACAGTGTCAGAATCATGCGACTACACAGCACAAGTAAAATCCAACTGGATGGGTATACAGTATGTACAATAAACAGGGGACTCAATCTACTAGAAAAACATATATATATATATATATGAGTAACATTGGATTTCATCAGCCAAAGTACAATCAAACATTTCGCCAATGTGGGTTGATTTTTATAAAGTTGACTGTGTATGATAGGATGTTGATGTGATATTTAGTTAAGGTAACTTTGATTAAGCCAATTTTAGTCAATTTGTCTAACAAAATGTAATTATTTTATGGTATAAAAGTTTGTTAGTGATATTGATCTTATTCCAATCAACATAAACAAACAAAAAAAAAGGGTTCACTTGGTAGTGTATTCTTTTTCTTCTTCTGTGGATACACTTTGTATATATAATAATTCACAAACTACCCTGGTCAACACCATTCAAACTGAACCAGGTGAAACATTAGTTTCATCATCATCATCGTTGAGTCGTGATTGGCTTAAAAAAGTCACAAAAAATAAATAAATACAAGAAATAAATAATATAAAAAAATTAAAAGTATTAAAGCAAAAAAATAAAGAAATAAATAATAAAAATGAATAAACATATAAAAAATAATAGAAATAATAATAAATAAAAGCAATAAAAAGAAATATTTTTTTTTCCACTTGCTGTAACTTGTGTATGAATCGTCACATGGACGATGTATACACTGCTCCTACTGCACCACTCTGCGAGTATAACGGGTGCTGTATATTCCAAAACACAACACTGATGCGTTGTGCTTCGGTATATACACCACCCGTTAGTACAGAGAGTGGTGCAGCCCGGAACAGGGTCCAGCACCAATTGAATTGCTTGTGACCCTGCCCGGATAACATTACCTGGGCAGGGTCCGTTCACACTGAAGACTACCTGGGACCAAGCAGGGTGAAACCCTGCTTTTGGCTTGGTAGTAGAGTCGGGCAAACCTGCCTGGGTAGTGTCAATGGGCAGTTGACTGAACTGCCTGAGTAGTACTCCTTAGTGTAAATGGGTTATTACAGTATAAAAAAAACTGATCAGTATATGTTGCAAAATGCAAAAATAAAGTATTCTCCCTGCATGCAAACACTGACATTCATTTTACCTCCCCTGCAATTCAACATGGTTTTACCCACTCTTGAGTAAGTCATTAGTGCCTAAAGATATGAATCTTGCCCTCAGTTATTAATGCTTGCCTCTTAAATGTAATGGCGTACACATATTGTGTTCAAATTCCACTGTGGTTATTTCTCCAGAACACAGGAAAATCTAAGTAAATAAATCGATACATTAGAAATAAGTTATGAGCTTCAGTTATGTGTATGTCACCATACCTCCACATCTAAATGTCTATATTATCATTTCGTCATTTTCACTGACAGAAGTGTTGCCTACAGAAAGTACAATACACCTGTAACGTGATGATTTGTCAGATACAATGTATATAGATATATATTTCACAGTGTGCTTCTGACGTGACATATATGAAATGCATTATTCACATGTCGGCAGACTGTCAGTATTCTCATGCTTTTGGATAAGCTGTACATGGTTAAACCATAAACCACTGGAAAAACTGAATCTCGGGAAGCGACATTACAGAATGGACTAAGGTGTGGTCAGTGGAAGTTCTCATTTATTAGTCCTTGAGGGTTACCCAATTTGGATGAAGGCAATGCTGCTGCAATGAATGAATTGTATGTGTGCTTGTGTGCCCATCCAAATACAGGCTATGGATTGAAGCAAGTATCATCTTCTCCATTTGTCTAGGAGGACTGGGATGGGCCACTGACATTAGGCCAGGAGCCTGTTTCCCATGACTTTCTCCCTAACAGGAAACAGTTGTATGCAGAAAAGGTAACGGCCCTGTTCTATTAACCCTGTATAAGTAACAGCCATGATATATATATATATATATATATATAT
>JABWIB010000846.1:5751-27069 GCA_016617825.1 Platyplectrum ornatum | reverse complement strand
GCGATTCCACATGGTTTTACCCACTCGCTCGTAAGTTCAACAATAGAATCATTAATATTTCTTTGCTCATCCAAGAAGTATGCTAAAGAATGAAAAATAAATAGTGCCTTTCCCCCACATTGAGCAAGCAGTACTATGGGCCTTTCATGGCCTATAACCCAGTGACAATTCCGCGACGTCATAATAAAATACTTTCCCACAATCTAACATATACTGGTGAGTTCCTGGCAATAATGTAAGCCGGTGTTTCAGTCGCAATGCTAGGTCTATTCTGTAACTGATCTAATGTGTCTGCAAAACATTTTCAAACTTTACTAAAACAATAGGACATTTCCTCTGGATAGAAACCATAAAACCGCAGAGAACGCAGGCCTATGCTAAATCACTGGTGTATGTGAAGGTGACAGGAATGTTCTTCTATTGCTTGCATTACATTTGTCCAGCAGTCCCGGATTGTCATCACTCTAGGTATGGCTAATATGTGGCTCATTTTATATATCAGACTGCTAATGTACAGAACCCATAGAAGGCAGTGCAGTGGGGTTTAGGGCATGGAAAAATCAATGCATGGTGATCTTTATTAATACACTAATGGAGAACACAGCGACAGGAAAACTGGAATATATCTAACTCACTTGGTGTTAATTGGTGCGCCATATACAGAAAAAATGAATTGTGCTTTTAAGCCATAACAACATCTCCACAATGCATTTACACATGGAACAGCAATAATGAATGACTCAACCACATTACCCAAATGAAAGTAATATAATAACATTACACTANCGAAGTTTTAACAATTATGTGCCTATTTCTGCAGACTCTCGCTGCTGCTCCTGCTCCAAAAACTCTTAGCATCTGACGGTGGTAGTTCGGACCCAGTCATATGATTTCATACTTGGTGCAGAGCCTAGAGCAGCACACTGCCCGCAATTCCAGGCTGTTTACCAAAGGAAGGCTAGACTTCTGCAAGAAATATGCTAAAGGCTAGCCCCTTCCCCCATACATGATCACCCAGTGCTGCTAAGTACAGTACAACACCACCCTCTAGTGGACAAAATGCCACTTCATCACCATGCCAAAGCTGGATACAGAATAGGAATATACAGCTGGCTGTACTAAAATCCATTTATTTCAAATGCATGGATCTATAGAAGATCCTTTACATACATACATTTAATCTATAAATGCTTTCCCCCTCCTCATTACATAAGACCAAATATATACTGCAGAAGAAACCTATAGCAAGCAATCACGTCTGGCTCCAAACAGCTACTTGTCAATATGATTGATCACGTGTCAATATGTTGCACAATTCTATTCTCATTATTTCACCTGCTTTTTATATGGCTTTATTGTATGAGACGTAACAAAACTCCAGCGTATACAGAATAGAGTAAATGTAATCTATGACAATCTTAGGAGGGTATGTAGGAAGATCTTTCTTATAGGTCTATGTGTGTATAGGTCAATTTATACCACAAACCATCAGAATATAACACAAACAATAAGAATATCAACAAAGTATGACTTTGTATGGAATAAAAACACAATGCATCAACAGTAGCATACAGTGAAAGCGGATATAAGTAATGGTGAATAGTAATCTGAATAATAATAGTAGTCACATGTCGGTGATGTGTCCGAATCGTGGGCTATATGCAGTCACAGAACTTTTTACTGTGATATGCTGTGTATGTGTTGTAAACACTGATACCATTTCTGTTCAGAGCACTGAGAAAGAATGAATTATTAAGTAAAAAAAAATATCTTGTTTAATAACAATGATAATTATATTATAGCTAGTAAATATTCATACAAATCCATAACATTCCTTACTGCAATGGGCTAAAACAGGTTGTGGCAGCCACATGGTTTCAGTCCTGTAATTGTGCCTCTCATTATTTGCATGTGTTACTAGATTGAATGTAATTGTGTGAGCGCACCATTACCGATCATTGACGACATACCTCCACCACCTGCACTCAATGCAGCAGAGGCAGTACCACTTACATTCAGGTCAGTACCTCTAGTAATTATCAGAATCCAAGCAAATTCAATCTTTCCCATGCAAATTGGCCTAAATCAACCACAAAAACTACACTAAACTACAAATAATCTCACACCTCATGCACACAAACATAAGCTGAAAAAATAAAAAAAATTATAATAAATAATACCTTGAAAAAAATCATTCCTCTTAGAAACCTGTTTAACATTGCTGACACCAATATTCTTAAAATCCAGTCAGCCCAATTGAAAAAATAGCTCTATTCTTAGTAAATCTCAACATGTGATATAGACAACAATGTACGTTGAGGACAAATCTCAACCCAACTCGTCCCTTAGTAAATTTCCTCCCAGATGTTCATTGTTGCTTTCCTGACCTAGAGCGAGTAGTGAACATCTCGCGTAGCATACAGCGCAACACAAGATGGCCGCAGATGTTAATTGTTGCTTCTCTTACGGTTCTTTTTCAGTACAGAATTCTGTAATATACCGGTGAAACAATTTTTTACTCGCCCATGCATTAACTATACCTTTATTAAAAAATAATCATTTAATTAAAAAATAAACTGAAAGGAAATAATTACTAAACTTAAGAATAAACTTTGGTATTATTGTATTATTTATTGTATTATATTGTACTTGCGCTTTCATGGTGATAAATGTTGTGCTTTAATGGTCACTATTACAGTACACATTTACAGATGCATCATATATCTGAAATTCTAATCATTACAATGGTTAAATCCAACTACATGTGCATTTATGTAACACTGTAAATTGAGAAGATCATTTGTTTGATCCCTTATCCAAGGTCAGGTTTCCCTATAGAGAACATAGCAGATACAAAGATGCGCAATGAATGAATAATTGATTGGTTTACAGAATGTTTTATTATCTCCGATGGAATTACAAATGATGACTGCGATTAATGTGGCTCTTCACACCAACAGCTCTAAACAAACTGTAAATGAATTATTAAGAAAAGAGCAGGCGGCTCAATTAATAGCTCGGGGCAGCCGTGGATGGGGGTTTAACTTGTAATGAGCAACTAATAGTGTGAAAAGTGCTTTCATTAAAGTCAGATGGAGACAAATTTAAAGAGATGGAAATGAATCAGCTGAACTGTAGTTTTCTTCAATGTCATCTATAGATGGCTTAGCAGGCATGAAATAACTATTCTGTGCTTGTGGAAAATATAGACGTCTCTATAGGGCTACAAGTTGCATCCCAGACATATAAGACATGTATAGTATTTCAATATAATCAGGGGGAGAAGTGATGGTATNGCATGCTACCATATCACCCGCAAGTCCTGTTGCACAGCTGAAATTAAAATATATAAGATTTACTACAATAGCAATAACAATTTATCTTCCATTTGAGTGTATTATACTCCTGGAATGTCCGGGAGACTCCTGGATTTCAGGCACGTCTCCCGGTATCCTGGGAGTGTCAGCAAATCTCCTGTCACCCAGTCCGAGGCATTGAATTTATGTTAATCACTCTCAGTCCTGATTCGCTGTATGAATGGGCGGGGCTTGATGACCTCACACCCGTCCTTTTATAGCAAATGCATGAGGTTTGCTGTCCCAAGGGTGGGGCTTCCGTTGTCATTTCAATAAATCACACCCTACACCCCACCGCCATACTGACAACTCTTGGTTTCTCCTTGGAGGGAGAAACTAAAAGTCGGCAACCCTGGTGTACTGACACAAAATATAATGTGCATTTTCCCTATGAGGTCATTCTAATACCTCAGACTCTCCAGGTTGACCCATGTGATTGTGTAAACTGCAGAAACTCCTTGTCAGTCACACAACATTGGCTTACCAAGTGTTTATTTCATTTGTAGGTGTAAAATGAAATCTTACGTGTGCAGCATTAATAAGGAATTAATGATGCAGATACCAATCAGTGGTGTTTCTGATAGACTCTACCATGTCGTATACAGAGTCAGTGCACGCTTTGTTCCCCATTAACCCTGGCAGGTCATTTATTTGTGCTGATCGGGGCCTGTTACTACTGTTACCATGGCGACCTGCTGTGCATCGCAGTTACTCACACGCTAACTCGAGTGCTGAAATATATTGGATTTCTTCTCGAAAGCCTCCGAGCATTGCTCTGTTTCTGTTTTCTCATTTGCCAATCGTTTCCCAGCAGAAGTAGGCCAAGAAAAGAGAAGCCTTTCTCAGTACAGTCTGATTAGCATAGTAACGTTCAGCTACAATACCCAAACACTGCCCATCTGGCCGAATCATCACCGCTCTAATGGTACCAAAATGGTGTGTTCTTATTTATGTCCACTACATAATATATATATATATATATATATATATATATATATATATATGAGAGAGAGAGAAAATATTTGTTATCCTTGTTTTAATGATTTATTAAGATAGAAAGGTAGAAAGTCAGTGCAAATTGAAGTTTATTTAAAAAAAAAGTTGAAAATATGGATAAAGGGCCTAAATTCACTAAGCGGGGAGTTTGCAGGGGAATTGAAAAGTGGGGATGTTGCCCATAGCAACTAATCAGATTCGAGCTCTCATTCTCCAGTGTGTAAAATGAAACTGACAGCTCGAATCTGATTGGTTGCTATGGGTAACATCCCCACTTTTCAATTCCCCCGCAAACTCCCCGCTTAGTGAATTTAGGCCAAGGAGAGAAAGGTGGGTTGGATAGGATAAATACAGAGCCATGATATGTGGTATAACGCAGACCTGTGCGGGTGAGTGGGAGAGGGCAGAGCACTCCCCTGTGGATCAGTGATCTGTGCAACAGCAATCGTAGTCCACACTGTACACTTTAAATATACTGGCCCAGTGGTCCATTTCCCTAGTGTACAGAACGTCGCTCCATACACCAACGGGTCTGCAAGACCACATCTGGGGCCAGCTTGCGCGCTGCCTCAGGAACCACTCGATGTCCACGCTCTGCACGTGGAATTCATGATAATGCATGATCCGATCCTATATAATTACCCCTAACTCTCTTATTTGTCTACTACATGTTACAACACACAGAATTTTATATATATAATACTGCCCCATTATTTCAATATCCTCATGATAGTCACAACTATCCTATTATTACAACATTAAACTGCTACGTCACAACCTGTTTTGATGTTTACCTTATACTTAATTCAGACGCAGTGAAACTCCATGAATGCTATTGTTTCCATTACCAAACCATTGCAGTAATGTGCAGATGTTGGTAAACTGGTAATATGTGTTTTATTACTTTATGTGAGCCCCAGTAAGCTATGGTTTCTAAGTAAACTATACCATATTTCAAAGTGTAATGTACTGGAAGAAATGTGTATAAATATATGACTTCCTTCCTATAACAGAGACTTGAAAAGAAAGCAATTTATGGCATCTTGTCTGTGGAGTTCTGTATACAGATGTGTACAGCATGAGGCCTGCCTGCTGAGAACGGGAATGGTCACTTGCAGAGTACACAAAGCGTTCGCAGCAGTTTGTTTCGTAGCTGTGTGCCGTGTAACTGGAATACGCACATTGTGATTCACGCCCTTTGCCAAAATCAAGGGTTTTATTACAATACTAGATCTGTAAGAACATTGCGTCATTTACCACAAGGTATTTAACCACTCCAAGTTATGTAATATATAAGATGACCAGTGCAAGGGACAAAATGCCACAGTGTGCTGTACATTAGATAGAGAGTCTGTACGGGCCGTACAGTCAGAAAGTAAAAACGTCTCTTATTACAATACAGCAAAAATAAATGATAAACGTACAAGTGATCTGGACATGTGTCTACATTGTTTATGAATTTGACATTGGTTTTCGTCCCATAAATTCTTTCATATTGAGTAATTGTTAGGTTTAACAGTCATATAAATAATCCACAATTGAATATTTCTGGTTTAAGTATAAAAGATGAAATTGAAAACAAACACCACATATCTTTAGCGCTGGTTGAAGAGAATGCGGCTCACATTAGTGAGGGGGGGGTGTATTAGGAAAAAATGACAAACTACTGAAGTGTAAACTAATTAAATGGAAGTGGCATTAAATTAGAAGTACAGCGTTTCACTAATGCTAACAAATTAGAATTCCCTCAAACAGCAACATTTTCATACTCAATCTTGTCATGTTTTTGAGAAAATATTTTTCTAATACAATGCTGTGGGAAAAAAAAACATAACGCTACATTTTCCTTTTCCTATTGATATTTGTAATACATTCCACAATGTTCTATCTTTTTATCTGTATTTAAAAAATAGTTGGATTTGTAACTGTTTTATTATTTATTTTAAATGCCAGGAGAGTAGCTGTATATTAAATAAGCATTCACATGAGTTTTAATTGCTTCATATACAATCATTAAAACCCTCATTTAAATACATAAGAAAGTGTGTATGTGTCTATATGTGCCCGAAACTACCATTGTTTAAACTGAATGCCGTTCTGTCGTTTTCTTCTTTTGGATACATTGAATAATGAAATAATCTGTTTGGTAAAACCCAAATGGTTAGTCAGAAGACATATCCCATGCACCAGGTTTTCCCTTTTAAATACAGTGTATACATATATATATATATATATATATATATATATATATATATACTGCAACATCTATAGACATTTTATCCCACTGAAAACAAATGTGTCTGCATATCTGTAAGACATATGTTATGATGTGTGCAACCTTCAACATAATGCAATGTGTATTTGCAAAGTGCATACTAACACAACTAAAAGGGCACGGCTAAAGTGCTTCTCTTATTACATCCTTCATGCACATGAGTATCTCTGACGTATTTGGCGAAGAATAAGGGACTGTAAATGTCAGAAACACATTACACAGACACACACACACAAAATTTAGCTTGAAATTAATTTATTACATGTAGCCAAGTCTAAATCAGCCTCTATGTTGAAATGGCTTTATTACTTAAAATTGACATTTAATGTTAAATGTGCACAATGTAATGATGAGAACCATCTATATATATGTGTGTGTGTGTGTGTATTTATATATATATATATATTCATACACCGTAAATATACTCGAGTATAAGCGGACCCGAATATAAGCCAAGGCATAACCTTTTGATTCAAGTATAAAGCTGGCCATACACTATAAGATAAATTGTTCCAATCTTATGATTTTTTCAAGAGTGGGCAAAACCATGTTGAATTGCAGGGGAGGCAAATTGAATTAATTGCAATCAGTATTACAGGTGAGAGATGATGTTTCCAGCACAAGTCTAATAACAGTGTAACAGTAACACTGGTCAGTATCTGTGTGCAACATGTAACAATAAAGTATTCTCCCTGCATGCAAACACTGACATTCATTTTACCTCCCCTGCAATTCATCATGGTTTTACCCACTCTTGAAAAAATCTTTTGATTGGAACAATTTATCTTATAGTGTATGGCCAGCCTTAGCCTCCAACAAGTTTGTCTGTCTGTCACCCCTGTGAAAGGTTCATGTAATTAATGTCACTGATGGATCATTGCCACCATAGGACTGCATTCCCAGCTCCTATAGATCTTCCCCTATATGTCTCTATGGTCCCCCTGTTTCCTGCATGTGCAGGGTTAATATAAAGCAATGTAAAGCTCCTGTGCCATGCTGTAATCCATACAGCACACTATCACGCCTGTGTCAGCTCTGTGGCTCAGTTTGGTGGGTGAGTGGCATGCTGCATGTCACTGCTCTGGGGACAGACAGGAAAATGCTGCCACAGGAGACCTAAGAAGGTTACAAGCCCGAGGACCAGGATCAGTGCAGGAATCGTCATGTGTGCACATGCAGATTCACAAAACATTCATACACGTCAGTCTATATATTTGTCACTGGCTGTGAAAAATATTACCCTACCTGTAAAGAGTAGGTGGCCTATTCTGGAAAGATAAACTAATACCTGGTATTTTAGTCTTTTTCTACCAGGGTAGTTTCCTAGGGCTCTGAAATGCCCTGGTCAATAGCCCCGTTTACACTGCTGAAACTACCCTGGTATTATTAGGTGAATGATGTGATTTATCATCATCATAGATTGCGATTGGTTTAAAAAACCAAAAATTAAATACATGAAATATATAATAAAAAATTATGAAATAAATAAAACAATTTAACGTATAAAAATTACATATAAAATAATAAAGAAATACATAATAAAAAATTATGAAATGACCATATAAATTGTGAAATTAATGAAATTAATAAATTATTTTATTACAATGTAAGCATATGGACAGCATGTTTTTCAGTGTGAGTATTAACCAGTGCTGTATCTCCCGATGCACAACACTGATCAAGTTTAGCACCAGTTAGTGTAGAGCGGTGAGCAGCAGCAGTGTGGCAGTGGTCTACACCAACTGAACATTACCTGGGCAGGGTCCGTTCACACTGGGAGCTACCCGGGGCCGAGCAGGGTAAAACCATGCTTATGTTCCGGGTAGTAGGTAATTTGGCGGCGTTCAAACCGAGTGCACAACCTGGCAAATTCAGTCAACCCGGGCAGATGACTGAACTGCCCTGGTAGTAGATCTCAGTGTGAACGGGGTATAAATAGATTTTTTTTTTAAGAGTATTTGGTGTGTGGTCCAGACAACTTTCTGCTTCTTTGATAAATGATCTGATTCAAGTTTAGCTTAAAAATGCAAAGATACAGCTAATAAACCGATCAATACTACTTAAAGGCTTTTCTCATCAACTACAGCATTACTGCGTAGGACCAAGGCTAGGACTGGAGATGATTCCTCATACCTGACACATGTAAATAAGGTGTTTTTTATATCCGACGTGACCTTTTATTACTGCTTTCACAAGATCACATTAGATAATAACATGATAAATGTCAGTTAGAACTATTAATTAACACTGTCAAGCATAGCACCTAAAATGACATTTGAATTGTATAATAACTAATAGAATTTGTGTACTAAGAGAAGAAGGAATTTACTATTTAGTGTGATCATTGTAGTCAAAAGTATTGCTGTATAAACTCCTTTGATTTCTCTCGTAACATACAGGAAAAAACAATAACTGACCATGAAGACTACGTTTTGTATTAATGTATCAAAAACTACAAAATGAATGATCAAGACTAGACCAGACTTAATTATTGGTAGAATAGTTATTGGTTAAAATGACTACAATAATGTTATTATTTAGCCTCAGATAAGCTTCCAGTCCAGATTTGAAGGTCAATGCTTTCAGTTAAGGGCCACTTTATGTATATTTACATATAATTTCTGTGGATTTAGATCTGCACACATTTCAGTGTCTTGTCTTAAGCCATTCTCCTTTACTCCTTGAAGTCTTACTGGGGTCATTGTCCTCCATGATCTCTTTCTATGGTTGGATTCCACAAATCGCTGGAAATATTCATATGTCACAAAGTATAATTCTCACAATGTCCAAACCTTGAACCAAAACCGGCTATGCCTGTGATGTGTATAGTTAGACATTGTGGGTTGCTGGATTTTAACCAATGGGGCTAGATTTACTAAACTTTCGTCAGTTTAGTAAATCTACCCTAGGAGTCAGTACATGGTAGTGTAGGTGGCCCACTAACCAAAACAAACAGATCTATCAATCCATAGCAAGAAAGCAGATTCAAACACACAATCTATCCTACCATCTTAATAAGCCATCTTCATAAACAAACCAAGATACATAGGGCACCTTGGGATCATCCTACGTTCTAGGATTAAAACATTACTTTTTAAAATATCCACATTTTCAGAGGGCATCATATGCTTTGTCGACTTGCGGTCAATTAATAGGGTATATGGTAAGAGTCAAATGTTCTGGAATCCTCTACAGAAGAAACTCCCATGATCCTCCTATTTTATAAAATTGTATTACACTCTTCCAATTTATCAGGAACAAAACAAATGTAGAAAATATTTTGCAGCAGTTTTCCTATACTGCCATAACATAAAATAAACCACTATGAGCACAAAATCTGAAAAGGCTGCTTTATATTTTCTTACTAACAGCAATTAAGCTATCTAAGCTAGCCAAACAGTCTGAGTAAGCGGTTTTAAATGTCTCAGAGGGACCACGATACATTTCATATGAAAGAGACTTAGCCACTGAAGACATAAATAAAACTGTAATTGGAAATAAACTAATTCATTATTGAAACTAGTCCAAAAACACAAAAGACAAATATTTTCAGAAAATGCCCATAAACTGAAAACAAATCGGTGAGTTTTGTCTTGGATTTGTACCCACCAGAATGATTTGCAGACACCTGCTCAACTCTAGGCTTCCTGGAGAACTTACACCTTTGACTGGTAAGTACTCCATGCGTATAAAATACTGTTAACTAATGTGCTTCTAAATCATTCTTAACCTAAACCGTTCGACCATTGTAAATATCTGTTTTGTTAGTACACAATGTTACGTTTCTTGGAGTTTAGTAATAGCAGTCTATAAGTAATGCATTATAAGTGCAAGTGGTTTACAGGTTAAAAGACCAGGAGGGAAACTTACTAAGTGTCGAGATGGGCTGGAAGTTGATCTCGATGCTTCTCGCTGACAGCTGGCATTGACATTAAGCATCAAGTTGGTGAATTTACTGAGAGTCAAGATAGAATGGCCAGTTCATCTCAGTGTCAAGATTCGGTGAGTTTAAATACCCACATTCCTCCTAACTGCAGCCATATATTAGCTTATTATTTATTTATTTATTATTATAAATATTATTATTTATTTATTTCAAGTAGTTAACATAAACACATTTTTCTACTTTACAATGTTTGTGTGGATAAGGTATGAGTGTATTTGTAATTTAGTGTAATTTTTGGTTTTCTGGACTTTTTTTTTAAATTATTTTTTAGAGGCTTTGGGTGTTTTTGGTCCAGGATAGGCTTCTTTAGGTGACTATAATTTATCCAGTTCTTGTCGCCAGCATTTCCCTTGCAGATAATAACAATAAAGATTTTACATCAGGTTAATATACTTACACCAAATAACTTCTCTTTGTTGTTCAAAACTCCCACAAAAAGCGAGATTTTAAAATAAAATTAAGTGGTTGCATTTTTTGGAATTGACAGACATGAGCCAATGTGTATTAAAATGTTATATTAGCCAATATTTCTTTCTACTTTGTTTTAAACTTTTTTTTTTAAGATTTAACAGATGTATAAAGACAGAACTCTTGGCAAATGCATCTTGCTATAGTGTATGTATGTATATACACTATAGCAAGGATTACCAGTGCCATCCAGCACAGCTGGATAATAAAGTTATTAAAATAAATAATAAAGCTTCAAAACTTACTTGAACTCATTAATGCAGTGGTTCCCAAACTGTGCGTCTAGGCTCCCTGGGGTGCCGTGGAATGTTTTTTCTGACGTGGCAGTACATTGCTTATGGTTATTAGAAGCACAATATTACTGATTGTATAGGAGCTTTGGTGGCAAACTCAAGTATTTCTGTCTTTACCTGAATAGTTATTACACTATTTCGACTCAAAAACCGTTAAAATGGGACTACATGGTAATTATTTTAGTTTGGGAATCACTGCATTAATGCGATGCAACCTGCACCATATTTAGCAATGCCTTAGTAAGTTCTTTCTTATTTCTCGTCCTCTATGTGTAAACCGCCTATATTTTAGTTTCAGCCTATTGATTTTTACAAATGCTACCTGCATACAGATTATATGGCTCCAGGGGAAGAGGGCTACAAAACTCTGGGCTTGTTTTATACCTTAGTGCCACGCAATTTATAGAAATACTAAAATATTACAAGAGGTACTGCAGTGTTTAAATATGTTTTATGTGGCCTTCAAAGAGAATGTGCACACTGAAGACAGACTGCCAGGGAAACATAAATCCCAGATATGAGCCCATAAGAAGCAATAAGCATCTCTGCTAATGAATTTATTTGGAATTGTATATAGGAAAACAAGCTTCCCTCTTATAACATTAGTGTGCCTCATTGCTTAATTCTTTTTTTCTTTGTAACACAGAACCATACTCGCCCAGCTAAAAGAAACAAAACATAACCAAGCATGAGGAGGTCAAAAGTACAGAAGAGAGAGAGGCCATTCATGCATCAACATTTAAAGGACAAATAAATACTATTTATACATAGACTTTATAGTACTCCAAAGGATTATATTGTATTTTTGCCAGTATATACAAACTTTACTTGTTGAGGTAAATATCTGAATTATATAAAGGATATAAATCTACTTTGTTCTTACCTGGGTAAGTATTGATGGCCAATACCTAGGGAATGGATTTACATGGATGCGTGTGTGTCTAAGGGAAGGGATGTGTGTGTTACTATAAGTGACAGAGCCTGACATATCATGTGGTTCCCCAGGTGCCAGCATGACCTGGCACACACGGCCATGCTGAGACTTGTAGTTCTACAAGTGGCAGCACTGCTAAACCAGGCTAAAATAAACAAATAGAGACAAATGAATCAATAGTTATCAAGCCTTCACACAAACAAGGTGGAGTGGTTATTTTTCATGTTGTCGACTATAATAAAGTCAAGTCAAAATGTGTAAAGTTTTTCATGGTTTCCAAGGAGAGTTTACATTTTTGCTAAGCTATGTCTGTAAACAATCCCAGAAATCTTTGCTGCAGTAATATGCTGCAATTACATACTTGTCCACCAGATTGCGCTATGATGGATTATCAATGGGAATCGTTGCTCTGAAGAGCGTATGTTCAGTACATCAGAAATATTAGGAGCTCTTAAAATCACATCAAAGACCACAGTCTGTCTGAAAGGATCCTGCAGCATGTTTGGAGAGTACACACAGATGAAACTGTCATTTTATCACGATTGACATGACAATGTCTACCCAGCATTATCTGGTAAAGTACCAGTTTTTAATTGTCTGTACCGGTTAAAAAGGTTAAAAATGTAGTACTGACTGTATTGTGAATGGCCAGGCCTGCCCCTTTCATGGACACGTCCCCAAGTGTTCTGGTTTTTCATTAATATATGTTGGGAGTATGGAATAGACTATATGAGCAGAATCTTCCATCAGCTGCAGTATGTATTATGATGAAAGCATTCACCTAATTATCAAATTGCAACTTTACAAATATTAAGTCACTGACATAAAGTGTCGCTTTTTTTAACCAAAGTGCTGTAATATTTTTCTAACCTATGCACTTTGTTTTCATTTAATATACGTCTGACTATTGTGATAACTTTAAATATTGTATATTAAAATGGAAACATTTAATTTTACACCGTTTAAATGAGACTTTTCTTGAGCTGAAACAGATTTCAGCCAGAGCCCTTCGGGTATTAACTAATTAAACCTTCAGAAGTTAGGGCTCCAACTAAGTAAAGTATAGAGAAATACATTTCTAGCTATTTATTAAGCAAACATTGCACAGTGGACCTTGTGTATCTATCTATTCATAACTACCTTGTTCAGTGTCCAAGCATGTGCTCATTGCTAATTAATGAATGTAAGAAAAAATACAAAAGTGAAAAATTATGTTCAAAATGTAATCTTAATATAACCATTACTCAACACTATAAATTATTAATATAGTTCCATAATGTTGGCAAAAATAAACATGACCATGCATTAGAGTGGATGTCTAATGGCTTTCAAATATTTGACAAATGATGATGTCATTAATCCGTGTGGTACATGCACCTTTACCGAAAAACAACGTACAGGAAGTGTACATGGTGGATGCATTAACCATGTAAATTAAAGATGCATTTGCTTTTATGTGACTATAAGTCCTTCATCTAAAATATGTGTGTTGTAGAATTCAGCTTTCATTATAAAGTCAATTTTTGTTTCATTTGCAATACAATCAGAAAACTGTTTTGGAAAACCTGGTGCATGAAATATGGTGCAATAAAAACTGCAACGTCATAGAAGGGTGCACTGCAGATATCCCCTTATAGACATAACTCCATTAGCAGTCCTAACAATTATATATGATTGAGATATATATATATATATATATATATATATATTTATAATTTATATTCTATAGGTAATCATAGCATAACCGATGTCTGCCTCTATTAGATTGTAATATTTGGGATGATTCAACGTTCAAATGTTTTTCTAAATTGCATTTATTTTATTTTGGAATAATTGTCTGATAGGTGCTGAAAATACAGGTGCCGATCTGACAAGCCATGTTTCAACGCGAGGGTTTCAAACAAGCTTTTATTCTAAAGCACTGAAAACAGTCCTCAGTATAGACAAAACCCTATCTTGAACATGCAAACAGTCCCTGTCCACTCCAGCTCTTACAATAGGTACTGGTAGTTTCCTTATCTAGCTGATTGGACCTAGGACAAATTAGCAAAAAATGGATGATGGGAATCTTTTCCTAAGCTCTCCCATAGATATGTGGATGTGCTAATGGTTTCCACCCACCACTGTATTTGCAGCATGACTGGGTTACCAGATAAGAAATCCACATCATGGGCGTGAGGCCTGATATCACACTTAAAGCCCCACTACCATTCTTAGAGTTACTAGGGGGCTTAACCTGTGATTTTCACTGCCTCAAGCCCAGGTCTGAGAGATCTGCCAGCTAACCCGGGATTCCAGAAGCAACGCCTGAAATTTTTGAGTCTCATGGAAGCCATGACCTATGATCTCGTGTCTAGTGTACAACCCCGCTAAACAAGTACATGATTTCCCAGGCCTCTCGATTCCAACTCCNGTAAACTTTTTTAACCAGTATTTACCAGAGCCAAAACTTTTGGAAACAGCCTTCCAACATACAGCATGCACTAGGGCTTTAAATATGTATGTGAGAACCATATAACAGAATANACAATGCATATTTTTTGTGATGTAATGTAAATCTTGAAAAGAAAATATATGTACCGGTATATATTATGTTAAAATGCAGTTAATGTTTATAAATAAACTGAAATACTCCTTTAAAGGCACAGGCTGCATATAATGGTCGTTATTGTGTTAGCTAGCAGAATACTTTGTAACGTTCTATCTTTTGTTACTGATTTCCCCTTTTTGATCTTCACTACAGAGAAAGACGTGTTTTTACCCTGCNCAAGAAAGTTACATTTAGTGAACTTAATATCTGATAAAAGGATAGAGAATAAATTCAGATGCATAAATCTTTCGCCAACACTAAATGTTTCCTTTTTCCCTTACCAAGAAGCCATTTCTGCACATCTTGTTTGAATTTATCCTCTAACGCGTGTCTTTTGCTTTCTGCCGAGACAAAGCTCAGATAGCACTGTGGAGTGATCTTGGATCGTGAATAAAAACACATGATCAGTATCGTCGCAAGCATAAAAATGGGAAGAAGCAGGAATTATTATCTGATGAGAGATGTGTGGCTTTGATCCATCAGTCTCTGTCTCATGTCAAAAATCTGAACGAGTTCTTATTGAGAGCCCAAAACTCTCCTCTATTTCACCAATCTTCCTTTCTTCTTTTTTTCATTTTTAAATTATTTCTTGACTTTTCTAAAATGCAAAAATCTGACAGCTTCCCCTCTAGTTTATACCATCTATTGCCATTCTTGTGGATGACGCATGAGGAGTAATTGTAAATTGATCCATTGATTCCTATGATGTCAGTTACCAGGACAGAAATGGTGCTTTGGTGTCACCATGACTAGAGCTATATGTGCTATAATGAATGAAACTATTCTCGATAGGAAAGCTTTTACCATTGGAGCCTAATGAAGGTTGCATTATAAAATCTCTGGAGTTCCATAATGAGAGGCAGTGTCGGACTGGACCACCAGAGAACAGGAGAATTCCCCAAGACCTAGCATTATTTCTTTATAACTGAGGATGGGCCCCATGAATGATTTCCTCTGGTGGGTCCAAGGTACCCCAGTCCAACACTGATGAGTGTTCTACCAATGTTTGTTCTACCAGTGTTCTACCAATNTACAAACTTGAGGGTACTTACTGCNATTCTATGAAACTAGTGGAAGAAGGGAAATTATTAGCAAATGACCAGTTTGTATGGTTAGCAGTAATGCCTCACAGCGCTAAGGTTGTAAGTTCAATTCCTCGGACAGGACCTTATCTGTGTGGAGTTTATATGTTCTCCCCGTGCCTGCGGGAGTTTCTTCTGGGTGGTCCGGTTTCCTCCCCCAAAAAACATACTGGTAGGTTACATGCCAGCAGACTAAATTGTCCCTAGTGTGTGTGTAATTGCACCTATGTATTAATCTCCTTAGAATGTGAGCCTGCAGGCTTCTCCACCAATTCTGTCTGATACAAATTGAAAAGTGCTAAGTAATATCATGGGAGGTATATACCCTATACAGCACTCATGCATTCTGGCTATAAACACTGTATATGGTATATAGATATATTTTAATGCTTTGCAATATATATGGATGGGCAGCAAATGTTCAGAGCTTTCCAGATACTATTTTGAAACAACCGTACGCTAGTATTTACACACAGTTTAAACTTTTATCTTTATCATTAGGCCGATATAAGGATACTGCTTGCTCTGAGATTGGAAAGAACATGCACTAAATCTCAAGTCCTCCAGAGTTCAGGCCAGTCCATAAATTATTACTTACTGAAAACAAGATGATTTCTGCTCCTTCTATTGTTTACAGAGGAACAAGATGACAGAAGGCAACACAGGGACACTTGTCTGAGTGATTTCTAAGAACCCTAATAATACCAATGATTCTAGTAGAGCAACAAAGCTGTTTTCTTGAGATCATAAATCTGGCACCACCACTCCAGTGTGGCTCAGCCCTCTGCTCCACCATCAGTCACCACCTTGTTAGTTGCTTGTTGCAGGCTGCACACTTGTGCCAAAACAGTCCTCCAGGACAGCTCATTGCAGGCAGCGCTGATTTAATAACACTTTGACTACAAAATAATGCTGCATGTGGTGCTAAAATGTCTTTATATTAAAATATATCAAACCATGTGAAACAAACGTACCTGTTGATGTAACTCAACGCTACATAGGTCGGCTGCTGAAGTTCTTGCTTCTCCAGGACACGTGGATCTGTGTCTGTAATAGAAAACAAGTTGTTACCATTTCACACCACACTCAAATAACATATACCAAATCGTTTTCTGATGCTGTACTCAAAACATTATTAATCCTGAGACAGTATATCAAAATCAGTGATTTGCTAATAAAATAATCATTTGTATATGTTTATTTCCCCTCCATCTGGGGGGGGGGCGGGGGGAGACTTCTTCCCCCATACAGATCTGCACACACATCCGACCCTGAGCCAGCACTGTACAGTTTACAAGCCTCCCCCCTGCCCCTGTTCATACGTCGCATACGCACATGACCCTCCCTCCACTTTCATCCAGGCCCCACTTCCTGGAGGAAAATGCACTGGTTCTCATGCACACTAGGTGGGTGGGTGGTGGGGGGCATTTGCATGAAAGGTTTGGCGAGGGGAGAGGCAACAACCGAGAGGACACATTCACCACTGATCCGCTTGATAGAGTTATGGTAGAGCTCTAACAGTATAAGCTACTAAAAGCCTGGCTTTTATGACAGCAATAGAGGGGAGTGACAGGGGTCCGGCACACTAATACTAAAAATCTTCGCAAATCACAACCAAAGCCTCGTCCCCTGAATGGAAAACCATACAATTGCTATGAATGGTTGGGGGCAATGTCATGAAGCCATGCCTATTCATAGAACCAGTCAGGGATGGAGGCAATGATTATATTAAGCCACTGCCTCAACCTCAGTCCTGGGAGATTTTCTGATGTTCCCGGGATACCAGGACAACGGACCGAAATCTGTGAATCTCCCGGGCATCACAGGGTCTTAATTACTAATCAGGGAGATTGGAAAAGTGGGGATATTGCCCACAGCAACCAACCAGATTCAAGTTCTCAGATAATTTTACATACTGGAGAATGTGATCTTAAATCTTAATTTTCAGTCTCCCTGCTTAGTAAATTTAGGCCAAGAACTCAGTTTCTTCATTTTACATAATAGAGAAAGTGAACTGAAATCTCACTTAAAGTCCTGGGAGTGTGGGCAACCCTGACTTGCAATGTTCTAGCGCATGCTGTACATAAGTTTATCTCTAGCAATGTTTCTAATAACTTGTCCTGTTTACTTCAGATAACATTTTAATTTACTGTTGTAACTTGTGACATTTAAGAGAAATATGCTATTAATTTTCCATTAAGTTTCTGATTAAGTATGGCTGCTCGTTCCACCATATATTTCCCTTTGTCTAAGCACAGGGGATGGAATAAGATATATAACAGGCGTATGAAATGCTCTCCAGCCCACACAAATGCTGTTACTTTTATGATTTGTGCTTTCTGACAGTTACAAATAATGTTCATTCAGCATTTTATCAGACTATACCTTGCATCACTGTGTCCTGAGCCCATTGCCTCTAAATCCAGCTACCTAGGAAAAACATGTCATCTGAATCATACATATTCCCACTAAGTTCAGCCTGTTTTATTATGTTGCCAACCATGCTCCATAGGATATATATTACAGTTGGAAATTGACTGTCAAACTGTGTCTGTTCTCCGCCAGAGTCCGAAAATGATTTAACCCCTCTTCCACCACAGTCTAGCGGGTACCTTGGTATTAAAAAAAGACCTGGCGTTAAACATAGCTATGCTCGGCCTCACTGCAATTAATGGTTTTGTTTGTTGCACAGTTTATGGCAGAAAAACCTATAAAATATTTATGTTTAATTAATGAAGTTTCATCGGCATCTTACGCTACAATCAATTCTTGTTTAAAGAGTTTGTTAATGCGAATTAGCGAATGAAGGGCTGGGTACTTTCCAAAGACTTGTTTTTAAGGGCATTGTGTTTTCTCAGGACAATTGTGGTAAACTTTTCTTTATAGAAGAAAGTAGTAGTGATCGCGGGTAAAATATAGTTCTCTAACTTTAAAAAGTAACGTCATACTGCAGGCGATGTTACAAAAATAAGAAAGAAAGTGTGAAACGTCTGTTTTTCTCACTTGGTAATTTGGGCTATGTGTGTGTGCTGGAAACAGAGAGGTGACAGCACAGACCTTCCATTTCCTCATAACTCCATATTCCTGGAGAAGACATATTGCCACCTTATTATTCCTTAGCCCCATCCGTAAATATACATAGTCACCCGCAATGTAAAACAAACACTATCACGAATGTTACGCTTTGTGCTTTTAAAAGAAAATAATAATAATAATAATAAAGAGGATCTGTAGAATGGAAAACATTCCCCATTAATGTACTCAGTAATAAAGTATAATCACTTGTCTCACTCACATGTCCAAGCGTTACACAGTCTGCGATTCTACTTAAGAAGGGGGAGAAAGTGAGAAGACCTCCAGCCATAGTGAAGACCGGGTTTGGATCGGCGGTTATGGCAAGCATTTACTCTTCCTCCATATAATATAACTCAGGGTTTTTTATTGAACTCTCTGGGCTATGAAGAGCTGCAATAATTAGTCTATAATACAAATACAACCTTAGAATCATAAAAAGCGACAGCCTAAAGTCACCAAGTTTATATTGTTCTACCACCTCAGATGGGAGTCTAGGCCACTTATAAACTACCATTTTACCCTGGAGTTTTGGCAGTAATTGAACAAATCCGGCTATAGGCGATGTCACAGGAGTTTTATTTGCATCCACACATGTGACATTAAGGGGTATATTTACTACGCAGTGAGATTGGAAAGTGGGGATGTTACCCATAGCAACCAATCAGATTCAAGCTCTTAGTTTCATTTTACACACTGGAAAATGTGAACTCAAATCTGATTGGTTGCTATGGGCAACATCCCCACTTTTCAATCTCACTGCAATCTCACCGCTTAGTAAATATACCCCTAAGAGTGGCCAGTTATGTCACTTACTGGGCATGACTTTGCCTTATTGCCAGTGGCAATGACTCCTTGCACCTCTATCAGAACATTTGCCAAGGAGACAGAGAAAAAAAAATAATAGTCAGAAAATATTTTCCCTGGAGTAATAGCGGGAGAAATGAATAGGTTACTATTTCCCATTTATAGAACTCCTTTGGGCTTTATGTGGTCATAGACAACTGCAGCTCTTTCTTGTCTCATCAATGCAAAATGTACCGGTCACCAGCGCAGTATTTCCCAGAATCCTCTGCGACATCAATTATGCAGGTGCACAGAATTATGATATCTGTAAATTGCCATAAGAAAAATGTGATAGCCCTGTAGATGCCCGAGCTGAGCAGAATTAATCATGATAAATGTAGTTATTGCTAATGATTTCCTGACTTACAACTGGCACACATAAGAACAGCCTGACTTTGCACTTTCCAGCCAGTTAAAACACAAACTCCCTGATACTTTTCTCAATAAATTGTTCCAAATCTGTACTAGCGCCGACCATTATTAAAAGGCTGCTGCGTAAATCATGCAGCGTTTTTTTCATCTTCTGCCACTTTTACTATAGAAAAATATCTTCATCATATGAAATTATGTGCGTGTCGGCTCTTACCCACTTCTAGTCCATATCAATTATTACTGCACCGTAATGAGAGGAGCTGCTATATATGTATGAACAATTGGTCTTAACTATAACCTTTACAGCTGTCAAGGCAGCTTCAAATATGCAATTAAAATGAAAAATAAGTATGTGAAGAGGAATCATGCATATTATTCCTTATAGCACACAAATGCAGATAACCGCAAGAAGCTGCTGGTGAGAGTGAACATTAATCAGAGGCTGGAGGCAGGGAACAGCACTGAGCACCAGTAGTCTCTTTTATTGGGCATTGATGCCCATATCCGGTGGCAGAGAATCTGGGTGGGCAAATGCATGAAGAATCTAGGGAATATATTTATGCTCGTAAACACCTTCCACACAGTTTTTTAGCACAAATGATCACAAATGTGAAATGTACCCCTTCTCTATGGGTGGGAGGCAATTGCCAGTGCAATTTTTTTTTTGTTCTCAGTATAAAGAATCCAAGTACAAATAAAAAGTGACATAAACCGTGTTAAAAATAAGCACCAATGGCAAAATAAATTTTTCAGGTGCTAACATTGGATCTGATATTATACGGAGGAAAAGGAGCATAGTCGCACTAAGATGTGTGCAAAGAAGCAATTATCTAGTCAAAGAGGCTGAGTAGTACAACAGCTTAAGTGTACACGTTTCATCATCATTTTACGTATTTTTTTTTCATACATAAGATCGATATTGTGGATGTCCCAGTTGGCTCAGGCAAGCGGATGGGCAGCAGTGCCCATTTCTCAATCGCTTCAGTTCTACATCGTAAATTTTCTCTATACATGCGGCAGAAAATCAGAGTGTACCCTTTCCTCCTTGCTTTATGCTGGGTACACCAGGGCTCAAAGTGGGGGTGTAC
>JABWIB010000845.1:65953-78596 GCA_016617825.1 Platyplectrum ornatum | reverse complement strand
TTGTTTACAGTTTAATGCAGACACTGAGACATCACTCTCTGCAGGTGCTTGTTTTCACATACAGCCAAACAGTTACAATTTGCTGTGAACTTTTGCCCTTGCTAGTGGCAGAGCTGCTGTACATGNAGGCCTATTAACCCCTCAAGATCCAGGCCTCCCTCCCTGCCTCTCTACATGAATATATATATTTATACTTGAAAACAATATACTGTATATAGACTTGCCATCTATATAATATGGTTTCTGGCTTCCAGACATTGAATTTAGTTTGTGGCTTTTCTCATTGTGGCTTGTGGGCCTGTGTGCGTTGAATGCCACGGCTGATTTTTAGTCCCAGTCCGTCCCTGTGTGAGTGTAAAGAAAATCTTGGGCATTTCTTTTAATGAAAAATGTGCTTTTAACATATTATTATAATACATTTGCAGCTCACTTAATGAGACAGATATGTTTGGATCATGGTGGAGTCACCATTAAGCTTTGGGCCTAAATTTACTTAGCAGTGAGATTGCAGTGAGATTGAAAAGTGGGGATCAGATTTGAGCTCACATTCTCCAGAGTGTAAAATGAAACTTAGAGCTTGAATCTGAATGGTTGCTATGGGCAACATGAGCCTGATATGTGCATTGAATTCGACAGAACGCATAGGGCTCTGCGCCCCCGGGGCCCGAACTCTGACAGGCCCCCGAGATATCATCTGCAGACTGCATTACCACTCCGTAAAGTCCACCTCTGGTGAAATTCACTTTGAGGATCATCTTATTGAAATTTTTCAGGACCTGTCTTGGGACACTATGCATCAGCACTGGCTTCTCAAGCCACTCACCGAGGAGCTTCGCAAGCGCAATATCAAATACAAGTGGGGCTTCCCATTTAGCCTCAATGTCACATCTAATGGTCGACAGATAATGCTCAAAGACCCTTTGGACTTGGACCGCTTCTGTACGTCACTTGATCTCCCTGTAGTTGCCCTTCCCGAGTGGAGAACCTGAACCCAAGGCCCCTCAGTACCTCCTCTGCCTTCCCGTGAGAAGTGGACTGTCGTTCAGAGATCCACGCGTCACTGTCGTCCAGCCTCGTGGTCATTTCGGAAACGCCACCTGAACAGCCTTCTCTCCATGTTGGAGCCGTCTTGGTGGAATCTGCAGTGGACTTTCCAGGCGGGACTGTAATTTGATTGCTTATTATGTTCTTTTGTTAGCGTACCCCCCTGTTGGCCCTGAGTCTGCCCACTGACCTCCCGGATCCGTAGGCTTGTTCACTGGTTGTATTATTACCTTGAAGTTTTCTTATTTCTATACCCTGCTGGCCATTGACTATTCCGGCTAGGTCCCCTCCTTCCCCTTTTTCAACAGCTAGGATGTTTTTGTTATTCTGCTTCTGCAGTTTCATGTTCATGTTCTATTGGGCGCTGCTGCCGTCGCCCCACCCTATGTGCCTCCCCGCCACACTTTAAAGGTTTTCCCTCCCCCTTAAATGCCCTGGGCCATGTCTCCGATGGCCCTGGGAAGCGGGTTTATCCTCTTCAGACTGTTTGTAACGCTGACGTTTCTTGCTGTCATTTGTCGTTGCCTCTTCCTCTTTCCACTGCATTTCCCTTTCCTCCTTGTATGTTTCTTTCCTCTCCCTCCTCTACTCCCTCCTCCTCTGTCCCTCCTCCCCCACCTTGGCCACTCTCACTCACATCCAGACACCATGTCCTATGCTCTCTACCTATTTTGCTATGGCATCGCCAACCATAACCAATCTGACTTTCAGTTGATGGACGCTTTGAGACTGCTGCACCCCTCTGACCGAGACTTTACCTTCTAATCCCCGTCTCACTCTTCCTACTCTAGGCTTGACTATCTCTCCTTTCCCATAGACACCTTCACCTTCTCAGGGACGCCTCAATTGGTCCCATCACGTGGTCCGACCAGACTATATAGCCCAGATCCCCTCTGATCTTTGTCCTGTGCATGGAGGCCCTTGCGCGCTCTATCCGAAGGAACCCTGATATACATGGTGTAATGGCGCATAAACTATCCCTTTTTGCGGATGACCTCCTGGCTTTTGTGACACAACCATTAATCTCCCTGCCTAACTTATTGGTTGAATATACTAAATTTGGGGCCCTGTCCAATTTTAAAATCAATTACTCTAAATCGTCAGCCCTTAATATCTCTATACCGGACACTCTGCTCCCGTCTTTGCAAGCTGCCTTCCCCTTCTCTTGGTCCTCGACACACATTAAATATCTTGGTATCTTTTTACCCCACCGCATAGCGAACTTGTATAATCAAAATTTTCCCCCGTCCCTTACATGCCTTAAACTGGATCTCTCTAGATGGAAATCCGGGGGTTTCTCCTGGCTGGGTAGGATTAATATTATCAAAGTGACAGTCCTTCCACAGGTTCTATATCTACTACAAACCCTCCCGATCGCCATCCCTCGCCAATATTTTACCTCCCTCCAAAGTCTCATCAGGGACTTCATTTGGAGTGGGAAACCATCTCAATTCAGTCAGGATGTGTTGTTTCGTAAACGCTCCCAAGGTGGGCTACAACTCCCAAACTTTTTGGAGTATTACCATGCAACCCTCCTTTTGAGAATTCTTGATTGGTCTAGAACACCCATAGTTAAGCAGTGGGTAGAGATTGAGGCAGGTTTCCTGGACTGTCCCCCTGCTATTGTGCCCTGGCTTTCTAAGCTTCCCTCCTCCTCGCACCCTCTTATACGCAGATTCTCTTCCATTACGGACTCTGTCTCTCCTTTGACACCTCTCTCATGCAACCTCTGGGGAGGTGGTGCAGTGGTCCGGAGTTGCTCCCGCCCTCTTCTTTTTGGCTGTATCTGCAGGCGAGAGACTTTATACATCGTAGGGTCTCCTCTGGGGGGGTGAGTAGGCCGCTCACTCCCTTTGAGGGCCTCTGTACCCAGCACCAATACCCTAGACATACTGTCAGCCAGCTTTACAAGCTTTTGTTTGATGCCCTCTATGTTACCCCGCCTCTCTACACCAAGATCTTCATAGGCGGGATACTGCCCACCTCTGGGCTAAAACGTTCCTGACAACCCCTGCTAGGTCTGCGAGCCTCTGGGTACAAGAAACACACTACAAAGTTATCCTCCGTGTCCGCTGACCGTGTCCCTGAATTCACAATGTCTGGTTTCACCCTTGTACTGCCTTTTTGTCTCTGCGCTCTGTTGAGCTTTGTGTGTACAAGCTTGTATTATATGGCTTATAAATAAAGATATATTACACTAAATAATATATATACACAAGAAATATATCTGCATGTGAGAAGCATCTGACTTCACTTGCTGCACATGATGAAACCCATTGTATACATTTTGTGTCTTGTAAGCAAACTCTTCAAATGTCACTGTAGTCTACATACCAGCTGTGACTTCCTTGCAGGAAAGACGAAAGTGTGTTTATTACTTGTACTTGTACTGCAATTACTCTTGGATCTTGGATTGTATCTGTATTGCTAGTGTAACATGCTGACGCTACTACTATGTTTTAAACGGAAACCTGAGTCCCTGCAGTTTCCACCACTGCGACCCAGGAAAAATCCTGATAAAAACCCTGCATGGGTCCCAGGAAAAAAGGCCACTTGACCTGGGTTTTTTCTTGGGACCCATTTCCACAAAAAACCTGGTTCATGTGTATAAACCTGGGTTTCTTTGATGATGGAAAAGGGGTATTAGATACATTAGTTGCGTGACCAACTTCAGTGTCTTATTTCCTAACAATCTTTCAGTCATAATTTGTGAAGAGTCACCAGCATGTACACAATTAGAACCTGTTCTGTATTCCAAGGGGCCGATACAAACTTATGAATCTTTTTTCTCGCAAAAAAGTGCACAATTAGCATTTTCACATCTTGTCGAACAATTGAATTGGTCCCTAACTGTTAAATTCTACAGAAATATCATATATTCCATAATATAGTAACAAAAAACTGTACAAAAGTGTCAGCACATACCAGTCGCAGTAAGGTAAGTGCAGCTGTACAGACCGTTAAGAATCTGTACTGGGTCATTAGGTACAGTTGGAGTATATGAAATAAGCTCTCCACCAAACGTACACAAGTATTTCTATGGCAATAGAATAACATTACATGCATTTCAATGGGATATTTACTCATGTGCATGTGCATGTGTGCTAATGGATTAAAATGTATTTCAACCTGTCCAAATTGAATAGCATATAGCCCGTCTAACAGAAGGTCTGGTTTGAGCTCAGTGTGCATACAAGTCAAGGCTTACTATTTAGTAATACTCCTATTATATGTACAGTATTGATAATTTAATGTTGGGAGAAGTGGCATTACAAGCTGCAGTAGCTCACATGTCACATATGTAATGTAGGAATGTAAATTGCAAAGGCTGTTGTCTTTTAAGTGAGTAAAGTCCATGTACATCATTCATGGTCAATAGAAAGTGATTTATATTTGCCTATATCCTGATCTATGATCTAATAGTGACAGCGGCTGCGTTTCCAGAAATGTGAAATAGTGAAGTGACTCTAGACATCACATGTCTCTGATCTCTGCAAAACAGAAAGCAGACAATTCCCTCGGCCTTAGAATCGATATCTTTTTATGTTACGTAATGTAAGCCACTCTGTACATCTCAGGACTTTGATGGCTTCAATCATCTGAGTTTAACATTGGTCACATACGTATTTGGTGACCACTCATCCCATATACTGAGTCCTCAATCAGACCCCTTGTGAAGCTTTTCCACACTGTCCATGCTTTAAATACATGACTGTGCAGGATAATACTTAAGAGCTGAAGCCATTCCTTACTGTACTATCTACATACCATACCTCCCTTCCCCACTGCACACTATGGACCGGATCCAGGTCTGCATGTGACCTATGTTCACACACAGGTCTATCTGTTCATGAGAGAGAGAGTTCACTCCCCTTTCCCTCCCCTAACTCATACGAGTTAGTGTCCAGAAAGTACCTACCTTAAATTATATGCACGGATCTGCTTACGTAAATGATCAGTGTGAAAATGTTAACCGCCCTGCCACCAAGTTTTGCACACTAGCAAGACACACGAGTACCATCTGCCACAATCATGCCTTTATGTTACTGTTTACATGATCTAAACCTACAGAGATCCCATTAAACTTGTAAGTCAGGTTCCAGTCCAATGTGTATACACATGGCGCCTCCAGCACCTGCTATGTAAGAAGCTAGTTCTCCATAACGTTCCCTTATAGAGTGCGCATGTGCACTTAATTTTGTGTTTGCTTTAGAAGGCCTGTATCCAATCTCAGGTAATCTCAGGTAAACTGAATAAAATGCACAGAGCTGTCGTTTTGTAGGAAATGTTCCTTAATAACAACCTACTGTGAAATTTACGCAGTGTGTACCTGCTATAACAGGTGCCCGGATATCACAGACATGTAAGGCCATGCTGCCAGGCTAACCACTGGATATCTATGTAGCTTTAGAGTATGCCAGGGCAAGAACACACCATCACATTCTCACCTTACAACTTGTCCACCTCTCTTCATATGACTTCATATGGATGTCATCATTGCAAGGTCTTTTTTGTGCCCTGGGCTGTTAACTAGTTTAAAGGGCAGAATGGTTTCCTAGTAAGTAATTGGAGCAGCAGTGAGGACAATCTGCATGTGACGTAAGAAGTAGGGAAATCTCAATGATTTATTTTCCATTCTAAAAATAATTTCCTTTAAGCCAGATCTNTTTTTCTCTTCTCACTAAACTTTTAGCATCCCAGTCTCCTCCTCTGAGAGGGAGGCGTTCACACTGTGAGGCCCTGCTATAAACAATAGTCACTGAAGGGAACTTCTCAGTTACACAGCATCAGTGGTCACTGCAGGATGATGCACCCCACCAGCTCCATGTACAGAGTGTTACTGCTCGGGGCTGTATGTCTCTGCTATGGTGTCCTCGGCTCAGGTGAAANACTAACTGACTGTAAGTATCACATAAGCTGATATAGAGGGGAGCACTGTGTAACACATGTGCTAGAGTTATTATACGTGTTTCTCTGTTCTAATTGTCATTTCGACATCTGTCAAAAGCAGCCACTTTTATGAGAAAAGGGTCTCGATTTATGCAGTTAAATAGTAAGGAAAGAGTTAAAAAGCACTCAGAATGTCAAATGAATTAATACCAATAAATGTAATTTAAGCGATTTATTATTGTTACATTTTTTAACTTATTTCTCTTGACATTTTGTGTGGTAGTTTATTTCTTTATTTTTTTTAATAACTTTATTAGAGACTGGTCATCTCCTACTGGAATAGGAATGTTATTGGGTTCTGTGCAAGTAAAAGTTATTAGGACGTGAACATGAGCATTACTTTCTTATATTGCATCTTTTTATGTACACGTATATCTTATCCACAGGAATTGATAAACTGCAGGATTGGAAAAGTAGGGAGAGCAACCAATCAGATTCAAGGTTTTCATTTCCTTTTACATACCAGAGAGTGTGAGCTCTGATAGGATTGGTTGTTATGTGACCATTGACCATGATTCTGTTTTCCCATCATCTACACCTGATAATACAGCAAATGAGAGCTATATATATATATATATATATATATATATATATATATATATATATTACTATACTATACGCAATACAGATCATTTCTGAACAGCACAATTCATTCAATACACAATTATATAGTAAACAGGTGTCAAGTTCTACACCTACTGTAGCTCTTCCATATATATATATAGCACTTGTCCCTATGTATTTATCCCCAATCTCCCTTAGAATGTAAGCCTGTGACCAGGGCTCTTCCCCACTCATTCTTCTTTATTCCCTATTGAAATGCGCTGCAGATACTGCGGGGCGGCTAATAAATAAATGGTAATAATAATAATTACTTCTATATTACAGATCGTAGGCCCATTGAAGTCAAGGTTAGGTGCTGTCGGGAAGTATCACCTGCAAAGATTAAC
This sequence comes from Platyplectrum ornatum, assembly GCA_016617825.1. NCBI lineage: Eukaryota > Metazoa > Chordata > Amphibia > Anura > Limnodynastidae > Platyplectrum > Platyplectrum ornatum. The sequence continues at coordinate 71,652 of JABWIB010000845.1, read as the reverse complement.
TTTAATATAATAGGCTACAAGATTCAGAAGGAAGCTAAACCCTGCATCTATGCTGTTATGTAAGTATAATAATAAAATAGTCATAAATAAAATATATAATAAAAAATAATAATAAAACTGCAGTCATTTAGCTCTTTTCTTCCATGAAAGACCCTAATTGTGATTGCAAATTTACACTGAGAACAGGGCTGGAAGTGGTGGTGTATACGGAGGGTAAGCCATACCGGCACTTCTCACACTGATTGAAAAACTACAAATCTCCATTTACTTCTGTTACATTATGTGTTTCCATACCTCCACTTCTAAATGTCCATACCATCACTAAATTTGGGATGTAGAAATACAGTCTGGTCCGTACATGGAGTCCTTGGGCTGGCTCAGACGTCACATTTTTTTACGGGTAGCATCTCCTCAGCATTGAGGTTATTTTAACAAGAAGGGTCCAGATCCAGATTTGCAAGATTTACATCATGGCATAGATCACGTAAATAGTGACATCTGCGCAAGCGTGTGGTATTAATTTTGTATGTGTTGAAAATGTAGAAGGGGCCAGGCCAGGTTTCATTCTTAGCATACCTTATACCTGTACTGTAGGGGATAGGCATGCTAAGGGGCCCTGGAAAAACTTTAAGCACTGATCTGCCTCAGAGCTTAATAGTTAAGGTAGCCTCCTGGACACTTAGGTGTCCAGAAGATCATACAAGCTAGGGGAGAGGGAGGCGAGAAACTCCCCTCTTTCGTGCGAATGCATTAAAGTCTACATATCAAAGCAACAGTCCCAGTGTAGCATACTACTTACGTTATTGGTTAATACAGGGCTGGAAGTGGGGGTGTATGCAGGGGTATGCCATACCGGCAATTCTCCCACTGATGTAATTGAAATACTACAAATCTCCATTGACTTCCATTATATTCAGTGTTTCCATACCATCACTTCTGAATGTCCATACCATCACTTCTAAATATCCATACCCCACTTCTAAATTTCCACTTTGACCACTAGGTTAATTCTATAAGAATTAAGAAAAATGAAGGTGACATCCCATGTTTCCTAAGATTTATAATAACAGTGTAATAAGCAGTGTAGTGCTATTGCTAATCTGGTCCTTTAATGTTTCAGATTTCGCACTGAAAAAGATGGGTCTTACTGTTGTGATCCGAAAGCCAGATGGGTGCAGAAGAAAGTCGCGGAGCTGAGCAAGGGAACAGAAAAATTACCTACAGGGGGTAGAAAAGGTAAAAAGAAGCCAAATTCCAAGAAAAAGGAGAAAAGAAAAGGAAAAGCTAAGAGCAAAAAAGCTGTGAGTACTGAGTCCGTCTCTTTGCCACATATCACTCATGAACATAGAACCTGATCTGTGCCAGCCAATTATCTCAAGACTCCCATAAAGCCTTCTCTCTAATTTACTTCTTTGTTAATTATACTCATTCATAGCCCATTTGCCATACCTCCTTACCTGATCCAATTTGTGGGCTGCTAGGTGTGGGGGACGGGGGAATGGGTGCTTGTAAGCATATCTGGGAAGAGTTTGAGCTATAAAGGGTTGGGGCTTATTTTGTTCTCTTTTCTGGATTCTCATTGTTAGGAGTTTTACATCCTATTAACTCCCTGTTCATTTCATTACCTTAATACTGAGCCCCCCCCCCCCCATCCCATTTCTACTGTACTACTCTTTTCCCTCTGTTTCTTTCCCATGTCTCTGCTTCTGCTTCTTCTTCTGACAGTCCTCAGCGAAGTAATTGGAATTTTTATCAGGACGGAAATCAGAATCCACCCTCGTAATGCTTTGTCGGTGTATGCGCTATACCAAACGATCTTAGTGTATGCAAAAACCTTTGTCTGCATCTGGTTCATAGTTGTCTCCTATTACCTAGTGCCTTAGCTTTTCATTTGTACAATGGTATATTATGGTACATGACGTATCCTAGAAATGTTTATATGACAGCAATCTCATATGGAAATATATTACCACAATAATTGCTGTTAATGCTTTTTTTCTTTTATTGGAATGTTTTTGTTATGTGGACGTCTTTAAGGGTATGGGATAATTTATTGCATTATAATGTAGGCAAATCATTCATTTTAAGCAGTTTTTGACATGATGCTGGAAACCCCCGCAGTGGTTACTTTTGGGAAAGTCCCAGAGTGACCATGAGTTTTCTGCATTTGAATGAAGTATAAAAATGATGTAATCCGCTGTGCGATGTTTAGTATACAGAAATTTCCCAAGATAAGCTCAAGAACAGTGGTTATGGCAGTCTAACATCTAGCAAAGCCAACATGACCAGACTAGACTTCTTATACAAGTCACAAGACTTGATGAACTTTAGCTAGAGTATGTCCCCCGCTCATATTGTTACTTGTTTCAGACATGGTCGCAGTTCAGTGCATAATGCTGCCCTTGTTTTTGTATATAAAGCTGAGGTTTTGGGGATTTTTTTGCTGAATTTAGAGGCATTAACCATCAGAGGGACATGTTTAGTAATACAAAGTAACAGAGGAGTTATATGGGGCCAGGGTTGTCTGTAATTTCAATTATCCTGACGTAAATTATCTCTACTTTGGTTCTCTGTTATATGAAGTATTGTGCTGGGCACCAAATTTTAAAAATCTTAGAATGACCTTAAAAATGACAAATCTAACACAGGTGGGTGATGATCTAAATCATGAATATACCCACACCCACCTCAGTGTTCCTACCCAATCCTGCTGGATGCTGTGGTCCCAAGTGCAACTATCTGTGTTAGTCTGCAAAAGAAGCAAAAAGTTAATGACACATCCATTATCTACCAGAGAACCTGTATACTCACTATGGAGGAGGGTAATTGTCATCCTTGGTGAAATCCCCTCCTTAGTACATACCTGCTTTCAGATACATACCTGCTCTCATGGCCTTTTACCACTGAGGCTCACCACACATTACTGGCTATACAGGGTCTAACACCCTCAGTCACTGCTCATGCACATGGGTCATCAGTGATTAGAAGTGGAATAGGCATCACCAAAGACTAGGCCTAGAGAATGAACCAAATTTAAAAATGCAAAGGATACCACAGGAGAACTTGAGGTTTGATGCTGATGCACAAAGTGTAAAAGATCAGACACTAAACAGAGAAAAGTAACTAGACCTCAGGGTCTCATTTTCAACCTTCCCCTGGTCAATGTTATCCTCTTCCACCAGGTAGTATGTGCTTGTACTGGCCAGTGTCCTAGAGTTGTCCCTTCTCTTAAAGTGGTTCCACCTACATCCCCTGCCTCTAAATGTAAGGTCATATTCTGTGTTACTACGCATGTAGTTTATGACTGTAACACCATAACAAGTACTGTATGACACATCCTATAAACCTCTTAGAATACTGAATATATGGAAGAGACTGTATATAAAAACCTGACTGATGTTATTCTTCCATGTCACTGAAACTAAACCATAGAAATCAGATGTCATCTTACTTAACTATTACTGAATATATACTATGATCCTCCATACAGCATAGCATGCAGTAAACAGATGCTTGGAGAGTGACGTGGGACAAGATCCTAAAGGATAATTAAGAAAATGATATATTCAAGAACTTTAATCACTATATATGTCTGGATCCAGACAGCTATTCGACCAGATCAGAAGAGATTATCTGAACCCGTACCACTCCACTCAGGGAAATCTGAATCTCTGTCCCTACCCTAGGTTTTCTCCGCTGCCAATACGTAAAATGTACTATTTAAATACACACACCCCAATATCATGTAGAGTATGCACACTGCCCTGACCCACTGCCTGACAGATGTACCTGTGAATACTGATCTCCTGATTATTGGCCTGTATATTGCCCTTATTGTGCCCCCTTCAATGCATGCCTAGCAGGTTTTAAGCATGAGACCTAAGAGCAACTGTCACTGCAGATCGTTCTCAGTAAAAAGGTAAAAAAAAAACCCAAAAAGAAGCCCATCAATATAAATTACGGGCCCCCTGGCAGCCCCGTGCCCAGGTAAATAGTACCCTCTCGGCCAGCCCTGATCTCAGGTGAAAATGAAATGAACGTACTAGGGGAGCTAGGTGCTATTGGTCAATAATTTCTCTTGGAATTAAGAAAGCAGAAAAGTTCCCTTATTATGTTCAGAATAAGTAATGTTTAGCCATTGCCTGTGTCATAAAGACATAGCACTAGTCACTTGACAACTTTATGGTTTAGGGTGTTTGGAAAATGAAGCGCAGAGACATCCTGCTCACATATGTGTGATGTTACCGCATGGCATAAACCTTTGTTTTTCTGTAAGCGAGAGATCACAACTGGCTGTTATCAGTTTTGTAGATCATAACACATAAAGCATAGTTTCACACCTTTTGTGTTTCTCTTCTAGCCGGTGACGCCTCTCTGGTTCCCAGCATACACAGCAGCGGTAACTGCACTGAAATAAGGAAATGGCACAGAATGTTCTGCATTACCCGACAGCTGGACATCTTCCAAGAGATTGGCCTTAGACAACTGCACTGCCTTCTGCCTATATTATGATTTATTTTTATAAAACTTTACTTTTTTACTTTTTATTTATTTACTGGTTATATATAGCTGAAATATATAATATATAGAGCTCATATTATTTTACAGTTAGCGTACTATTTAAGCTGGCCATACATTACGTCCATACTATGTGATCGTTCGATTATCATATAGCATGTGACCAGCTTAATGTGACACAGTTCACCTTGCACAATATTGGCTACACATTGTAATGGCAAATTTATATAGTAATATTAAAAAATGCCAGTAAAATGGTTAACAAAACATTTGTTCAGTTGACAGCAATAGATATAATAGGATATGGGGAATCAGATATAAAAACACACATGGAGGGAAGTATGAGAATAAAAAAATGATTGTCAAAAAAAAATAAACCACCCCTTCCTCCTACTATGAAGGAAAGAAGTATTGATCCTGAGTGGATCATCTGCATCCTTTTGTAATCAATAAACCATTGGCAAACTGATCAGACACTTTAACCTGCATGTCACACCATTACCATAACAAGCATACACAGCCAGAGACCCTGTTGGAAATGTGTGAAATCTCCCAATGAAACTGCTGCCACAAGTAATTTTAATGCACTTATAGGGAGAAGTAAAGACTGGAAGCCATGCATTCTAAACCTGGAACCTCTGTATAGTCATTAAGGGGCCGATTCAATCCCGCGCAAAGAGGGGAAAAAGGCGATAAAAAAAGCGCGGTAGAAAAAGATCGCTGTTTTTAATACGCAGCTCAGTGAGCCGCGAGCAATTCTTCTCCCTTATGCAAATAGCGAAATTCGCGAACAGATATTAAATCGGCCCCTAAGTGTTACCGGTGTTACTCCTAAAGTGAAAATATATTTATTCATTTCTTTTATTTATAGATTAAGACAGGGACGACTGCCACAGTTCCAAGTAAATATTTATATAAATATATATTTATATATTTTTTATAAATATGGCTGTCATTTAATGTTGTCATAATCCCAAGAAATAAAAACTATTATTTGAAGCAATCTGTAAATCTATATATATGTATATATCTGTATATATATATATATATATATATATATATATATATATATGTGTATATATATATATACACATACATACATATATATATATTGCAAATATCTGTTTTTTACTGAATAAAATTGGAATTACATAAGTGACTTTCAATCTTTTGGGTCAGAT
>JABWIB010000845.1:42646-54794 GCA_016617825.1 Platyplectrum ornatum | reverse complement strand
AAACTGAGAGCTCAAATCTGATTGGTTGCCATGGGCAACTTCCCCAAATTCGAATTTCACTGCAATCTCCCTGCTTAGTAAATATACCCCTATGTGTAAGTGGAAGATTATTTATTGATTATTAGTATCTGGCATCTTGTCCATATTTTATAACCATTATTCCTTAATTACCTGTGCTGTACCCTTTCCATACTTGTATTTGGCATTAATGATAGGGTGAGGTCATCACTATTAATAACGTGGGGATTTTATGTAGCATGATGAAATATGAGAAATAACACTCAGTGGGAGTGAGTGAGTGGTTGGATTGGTTACCTGAGGCTGGTTAATAAATAAAGAAGTGTTTTCTCTGCACATAACATTGAGGCGATCATGATAAGATCAGCACATTCTATCCTCTGCTATCAAAAATATTTCTCTGACTGAAGGTTTTAAAGGCTAAACTTTCTTGTCACCATATTGCAATAACAACAATTATAATAACTAGTAACTATTAAGGATTTAAGCCCAATAAGTTGTATGTTATTTTATGCACTGGCCAGCCTCCACAGTCTTGTCTCGGACCATACTGTTCAGCTCCGCAGCCAAGCCCCCTTGCCTCCAATGCCAGCGGGCCACCTACACACTTGCTGCAGTCCGCTGCAGCCAACGCTCTCTGGCAGCACAGCCCTTTCCTTTGCAGCAGTACGTCCATACTCAAGGGCGTCTGTTGGGGTAGGGTATAGGTACACTGACAGCGTTGTCCCACTAATTTCTCGGGTAGAGCCTTCCTTTGTGTTAAGCACCCGGTACTCAAATCCTCGAGACCAAGGTAACTAAAATCACTGCGTTCGCGAATGATTTGCATTTATACATGTCCCATTCCAGGGATTAACTGGGTCCTGTCTTGGCAAAAATTGAACAATTTGGGTCCATATCTGGATTTTTTGTTATCCATGACATATCTATTGCTGTGACCCATCTAAAATGGGTCACCTCTTTGTTTTCTAAATGGGTTTGGCATTCCAAACAGTCTTGTAGGTTATTTATTTATCAGTAAAGGATTCTGCTGGCTTAGAACCATATCGCCTTAGTGCAGGGTCCCAAGAGAATGAGTAAGTTCATTCAAGGTTAGATTCCAGAAGCACAGTGGTTCCCAAACTTTTGAGATCGAGGCACCCTTAGGGTCTCCATCATTTTTCAAGGCACCCCTAACACAAAATAGTTTCCCAATTTTTAAGTTCATGAGTAAAATAGTGTAATGACTATTTAGGTAAATACAGAAATATTTTAGATTCACATTAAATCTTGTGTTGCTCCTATAGAAGGAGTAAAATTGTGCTTCTAAGAAACACTTGCAATGTGCCACCATGTCGGAAAAGACATTTTGTGGCACCCCAATGAGAGCATCGTGGCACCCCGGGGAGCCTAGGCACACAGTTTGGGAACCACTGCAGTACCATGATAACCTGGATTACCTGGAGCAAAAATTTAGAGGGTAGTTATTTCATGTTAACACAGTTGGTGTTAGTTATCCAGTGTAACTTATGAGTTAACATTAGAAACAGTTTTATTATTTTACATTAGTGTTATCTATGAAAAGAGGTTCCATTTACCTGGGTAATGAATGAATGGCATAATGGTACCCATCCAAGTGTTCAAAACCCTGAATGGGGCACCAGCACTGACCTGAAAAAGGAGCTGAAAGTTCTGACTTGAAGTCTCCAGCTGTTACATGTGTTACATGTCTGTAGAAGGTTGAGAGGGGATGTTTTAGACACCGTGAAAGTCCTCTTTAAAATAGTTATAGTCTACAGTTAAATGATGACTATGACCATTCATAACGAGGACAGCTCCAACAGTGCAGGGAAACATTAGGGTTAGGCAGTAGGGAGGGGAGGGTTTGGGGTAGGTTTTGGGGCATGGAGGGTTAGGCTGTGTGGAGGGGAGTGTTGGGGTTAGGCTGTATGGAATAGAGGCTTAGGCTGTATGGAGGGTTAGGGTAGTGGAAGGGGAAGGTGAGGATTAGAGTAAGGGATAGTATGGAAACTATCCACACATTTAGTTAATAAATACAGTGGCCATTTTGATCATTTGCAAGCTTAGGAGCCTCACAATAAATGAACTGGTACGCTATAAGATGCGTTGGAAGTGATGCTGCACTATCATGATGACATTTTATGCTCCAACCTGTGGCCCGATGGTTGGTATTGGGGAAAGTACACATTTCCTAACTTACTTTCATGCTATGCTGTTATTACTAGAGGTTGTTATCTATAACTAAAATACAAAAACATTGATGGGGAAGTCCCCAGTATAACTGGTGTGGGAGGGACTCACTACATATATAACTACATCCCATTTGTCTTTATTAGCTACATAGAAAGCCTCTTCATTCTGACATGTCTCGTGCCACCTCTCTTTGTGTTTTGTGTATTGTGTTGCTGGGACTCCAGTCTCTGACCAGTGCAGCAGGTGAGTTACAGTTTGTCGAATACACAATGTCCCTTCAGTCATGTTTTATTAAATGTATAGGAAGTTAGAGAGTGAGATGTCGAGGTATATTTACTAAGCGGTGAGATTGCAGTGAGATTGGAAAGTGGGGATGTTGCCCATAGCAACCATTGAGATCCGAGTTCACATTCTCCAGTGTGTAAAATGAAACTGAGAGCTTGAATCTGATTGGTTGCTATTGGCAACATCCCCACTTTCCAATCTCAACACTTAGTAAATATACCCCGTCAATGTGAAATCAACACGAAGTGGAGCAACTCTCAGTACATTTAGATTGTCATTATAGAGCAACACCCAACTAAAATAATTCAGCTTTAACTTCAAAACTGTTATTTCTAAAATGTTAAATTATTTTACTTACATTTTCCTACAGTTAACCAGTTCAGTTGACCAAATGCCATGTTGTAGTATCCTCCGTCACTAGTATCACAGGAGGAAGCAACATAAGATTTTTTATGGAATTATTCACCAACACAGCATTTGTAATATATTCCCTGTACATTTGATAGGATCCAGACTTATGAACTTATGAACTTAAAGGAGTAAAGTTACAATTGCATTAGTTACAATCAGTATTACAGATGAGAGATGATGTTTCCAGCCCAAGTGTAATAACAGTGTAACAGTAACGCTGGTCAGTATCTGTGTGCAACATGCAACAATAAGTATTCTCCCTGCATGCAAACACTGACATTCATTTTACCTCCCCTGCAATTCTACATGGTTTTATCCAATTGTTACTTTAGGCTCATAAGTTTGTAAGTCCATTGTGTAAAATTCCATTTATGTCTAATAAAATCCAGGTATCGAATCACTTTCTCTTTAATCATTTCAGTGTTTGATTGTTGTTACCAATACACGAAGAAGCCACTGCCTGTGCGTGCAGTCAAGGCATACATCACCCAGAAATCGGAAGAGGTGTGCGACATTAATGCCATCATGTAAGTGGGGCAGGACTTGTATTAGCTGTAAAAACTAGAGAGCGCCACTCTGAACATAAAAAATATTTGTGTTATTTATTTGATGGCGCGATAAAGTAACTTTGTACCTGTAATCTATCTTTTAAGATATAAAATATAAGGGCCAGATCCTGACAGATACAGTGAACAAACACACCTAATAAAAGCATCGGAGGGCTTAAATGGATCTGTATAGTATGGTTTGGCGCACACCTAACTACTTAATTCCAGCATTCCTTTCAACCGAACTTCCAGTAAAATCTTTTATTTGATGTGTTATTACATTTAGCTCATTTTGACACTTGCATCTCACAGAATGGTCTGAATGTTTGTGAAATATAATATAAAAAGAGATTTAAATATGCTAATAAGGAAAGGACAATTCGCGTTCTCCCCGTGAATATTATTCCTTGGGGATGACTTGAGTACAAGGTATATTGTGGTGATATCTATGCTCTAGTATGTTATAATGTATATTGTATGTTATAATATTGTGGAATTTTGTTTTTGGAATTTTGCAGATTGGTAACAAAAAAATTCAGAGTTTGTGCAAATCCTGCAGACAAATGGGTCCTCAAGATCATCAAAGCACTCAAGTATGTAAAGGTCACTAACCATGTAATGCAATTGCTCCATCACTTCACATTCATTTCATGTCTGGCAATTCAAACCGCGGAGAATTAGTCACTATTCACCGAACAAGAGATTTATTCTGGCATTATAAAAACTGCCACAATTGTTTGTTAAAATATTTATTTGTATATTTAATATATTTATAGACAATTGAATCATTCAGCATTATATTTTCATTATACCACGTTAAGGTATCATGAGCAGTGATTCATAAAGTGCCTCAGCTCACTCTCAGAAGTGCCATGAATTGAGAGTCACCTTAAAGTCATGTCAGATTAATCCAGCCTCTCTCCCTGCAGCTTCCCTCCTCGCAGCTTCTTGTTGTGCATTGTGCATTGCTTTGAAATATTTGTTTTAAAAATATAAACTTTATTCTTCTAGATTTTTTTTTTGCTCTGGATATAATGTAATAAGTAAATAAGTATTTAGCTGTTTTACTTTTTCCCTTTTCCCTTAGGTATGTGCTAACTATTTGCATACTATTGTTTTATTACATATGTTGTTTTTAATTTGTGTTTTTAGTGCTTTAGTATAGTTTTGGGACACTACATTCTCTAATTTGAGAATGGACTACTATTGCTGTCACGAACATACCATAATACTGTATGTGTTAGATATATACTACTAATAACAACAACACTTATTTATTCTTTATAGGAGAAAGGCAAACGTCAAAAAGTCCCCAATGGATGGCAATGACACTCCTAGGACTGGAGTTTAATACACAGATATTCCTTTTTTGTTTTATTTACACAAAAAGCTACAATATTCTTATCTTCTTCTGCTTTGATCATATTGCATCATCATAGTTCTTGCTTGTTAGAACTTTTAAGTTATTTTTGAGTGTGATGTTTAAACCCGCTGCAGAGTTATATAGTAATTCTAGAACTGAAAACATTTTCTGTTTCACAAATCATAAGAAAGTTCAGTTGTTATGCATCTCCTATAGAGCGTAAGCTTGCGGGCCGGGCCTTCTTCCCCACCCATTCTGTCTGTTAATGTCTTAATGATTGTTAAAATTGTAAAGCGTTATGTAACCTGATGGCGCTATATAAAAACCTGTTCATAAATAAATTATTTAATGTGTCTACTGTGTGTTCTCCTGTGCAGTGATTAGTGAGAGTGAAGAAGAAAAAACAACTATCCTAACAATTAACCTGTCTAAAGCTGAACATACACTATAACGCTAATCAGATAATTTTCAGTGACTGGCATGATTATTTCCATGGTATGGTATGGGCTCAGCATAATGATTGGCTGCACTGAACAAAGCATGCTTCTAAACTTTAGTATTGGGGAGCAGGTATGTTAAATGTTGCTAATAAATAATAGGAATAGGGTTTAAGTGATGGTGCCACCGTCAGCGGAAGATGTGCCAATGTCCCAAATCTTCATTTCTTCATTTTTACGCCTGAAACTTAGAAAACAATTGAATTGAATTGAATTGGCCCCAAAGAGGTCTCTAACTTGTTTCTCCCACTAGTGCGCTGAGGACTTCACACAATAGTGTAGATCATAGAGACAATGTATAAACATTAGTTGCGCTAACACTTGCGGAGACGGCTTAATAGATAGTTCCCTTTTTACCTTGATCTAAACAGGTTCAGGCACGGGTGTTCTCTGATTCCAATTTGCCAGCGGGTATTTTCCTTTCTTCGGCTCTCAGATGAATAGATTGTTTTCTCCAATTAAACAAACAATGGTGCGGCAAGTTATTTTACAATGAATATTTTAATGTTGCAGTATACTTACATTACACCTCCCTTGAGAGTCACAACTTCAGGATTATAGCCTGTTGTGATTTTTTTAATCAATGCTTTCCCTATTTATGTTTTCCATTCATAAAATATTCTTGATATTGTCTTTCTGTTTAACACCTTCTGCACAGGACAATTGTGCAATGGCTATTAGAGTGAATGACACGATTGTCATAGCATTTTTATGGGGATTTACCCTGGGGTTTTCATGCTATAGTGTCACTGGGATATTGTGCTTAGTGAAGATTAAACTGTTTGCATAATATGTGTAATATGATAATGGTTGTGCAATTTTTTAGGATCATAGTATTACTTTATGATATGGTGCGCCTAAATCCCTTGTATAGTGTTTTGAGCACAGAGGTGGTGGAAAAATCACTTTGGAACAGATCTGGGTAAACCTATTTGGAATTTCAGGGCAAGTAAAATACATTTTATTCTTTGCATGTAGGGAAAATACTCAATTTTCCCAGACTCGGCACCGGCGGCACGACTCCTCAGTCCTCAACGTCGCTGCACACTAATACTGGCGTCAATCAAACTACTTTATTAAGTGGCCTAATCCACCATAAATACACAGGGATCCGTGATTCCACATCTTCAAAACACTTTTGTTTTTTATTGACTGATCAACGGATTATAGACAGAGTCAATTAACCCCTCATATAACCTTATTGAACACATACCTGAATGTATCCTGGATATTGCGGCAGAGGCGGCAACCAGATGGTCTTACACAGAAAGGGAAGTACTTTTTTCCCGTTTATATAACAAACACATCTACATGTTCACTATGATGATGATGGTAGTTTAAGCTGTTAAAGAATGCAAAAAGAAATATATAAATATGAGCAAATGGCTGTCAAAAAACATACTGGAGGGCGGGAGGGGTGGACAGTACAGAAGACATGGGATCAGGAGGGAGGGTAGAAAGATTAGGTGGAGGGGTGTATGTCAGGCTGAAGAAGTGAGATTTGAGGGAGCATTTGGAGCAGAAGCCTTCCGGCACAGCCTGTCCTGGTCAGATGAGGTGCAGTCACACAAACCTACAGGCCATGAACCATACTGGAACGTATGCATGACGGTGTAGCATACCACTGTGTCCCTCCACACCATGCACACAGCTCCCAGCACTGCCGCGTTTAGGCATCGGGACACTTGGAACGTATTATTGAATACCCATTTACTTGGACCTCTATCTTAAAAATGTTCCAATACCCTTGGGTAGTGGGGCTGATTCAACCTAAGGACATCGCTAAATGTGTGATCTAACTTTGATCATTCACGCAAAATTCAATATTAATATTAAGTAAATATATAAATTAAAAACGTAATAAAAGAAACAGTTATGTTTATACAATTTTTTGGGAAAAGAAAAATGACCTATCAGTTACTATAAAGCATTTTTCATTCTATTATATGACTATATTTCTTGTACATCACAACACATCACACATTAACCAGCGATTAGTGATTATCAATGACCCTAACCCACATGTAATGATTGTAATAATCATATGCAGGTCACAGCCAAGGCTGAGAATACAAGTGACGGCTTTACAAAGACAGCGTATCATAGGAAAAAGTGACTGTGAGTTTTTAATACACTGATTACATCACTTTATAGCAGCATAAACATTCACAAGCTGTCAGAATACACCTGTCTATAACAATGACAACAACCAGCATACCAGGGAAAACCCCACGCTGCTTCGCTGCCTATTGCAGGTGACTTTGACAGTGGATTGATCACATCACAACCATTGGGAAATTCCACACTGACACAAGGGAGGAGAGAACCTGCTGCCAGGTACATTATATAAATACCGGCACATATCACCATTCAGCAGCAATGACTTCAAGCAGGACTCTGCCCTTTACACTTGTCCTCCTGTGTATTGTGCTTGTCGGTGTTTCACAAGGTAAGGCAGCATGAGCATGGGTAAATCACAGTCTTTCTACACTTTCCTGTACATACAGGGGCCGATCCAAGGACAGGAGTGATTGCACAGAAAGGTACAAGATCACATCATTATAAAATATGAGAAGGGTTGCAATCATTTAATATTTTGCCATGTATTCCACTGGATGATTATGTTTCTTGCAAATAAACACCTGTTTTTTTAAACTCTAATTTAGAGTTGATCTAAAAAAACACTCCTGATTTCCCTTTCGGTTTACACTTCTTCAATATGCCTACACTGCATATCAGCTTGGATTTGCCCGGGTGTAGGTGTTTACTTCTGGATTCGCCCCATAAAGTGAGGTCGGATGAGAGTTAAAAGAAAGCGCATGTCGAAATGAGACACAAATATAGTAAAAATCTCATTCAGGGCAAAGTGCCATCTCTTTCGCTATGACTAGATTTACTAAACTGTGGAAAATGTAAAATAATGATGTTGACTATAGCAACCAATAAGATTCTAGCTAACATTTTCTATTATGTAAAGTGAGAGCTAAGATCGGTTACTATGGGTAACATCTTCTATCTACCCTGCTGTTGCATTTTGCTGTTTACATCCCATTAAATCCCTGCATGTTATTCATTTATGCTCACATTGTAAATATAAATTGTATTTTTGTGCTTGATGTAGCAATCCACTTAGTATTGTGAAGTGTAGACAGAGCGTGTGCCAATTTATTACCCATGAATAACACTGGAGTGAGGACAAATAATTTATATAGGAACTGGCAGCTTGTGAGTTATATATTGCAGGAATAACATTACATTCTCTTTCTTCTTAGAGACAATTGAATAACTATTACCCTGACACTATACAATTACTTCTCTCTATATTGATTTTAAACCTCCCTGTTAAGTCAATACAGTAGTTCAGGAAATCAAGAATTCATAACTAAAACCTTAAAATAAGATGAAAATACCAATAAAAGAAACCAGCGGTGAATTGTCTTAATACACTATTGTCTCACTACACTGAATAATTTAAAAAATGGATAGTGTCATATATGATATATATGATATATGATTGTGGCACAAGGGGTACAACTTCTTTAGGGCCACAAGGAGACGGGGGACCATTGACGCCAATAACTGAACTATGCGCTGCAATACAAAGCAACCCTCTAATTGGTCGACCTGAGTTACTGTATATTCAGTAGTACACGTACAGCTGCATTGCTACGTGCATTATTGAGAATATCAGTTTCTAGTGTGTCTATTTAAAACAGCAGTAAAGTAATAGAATGAAAATATAGTGATGAGATTTTTGTCACTTTGAGTTCTCCATTTTGTATCTGTAGTGGGGACAGAGTCAATTTTAAGTATTATATTTAACTTCAATTTGCAAAACTACTAATGAGATCACACTATGACACTTTGTATACATTTTGCTGTATTTCAGCATTTGGAATGTTTGATTGCTGCAGAAAATACACCAGACAAAAGCTAAGCCTGAAAAACACTGAAAGATTCTATGTACAGGATTCCTCAGGGATCTGCAACATTGACGCTGTCATGTAAGTTCAGATAGATAGATATATATATATATATATATATATATATATATATATATATATATATATAGTGATCCATATTATCTATATTTATTTTTATATATTTATTATTTTACTTTCTGTTATGTATTTGTCTTGTCATATTGTGACACACAGACACAAAGTGTTGCTTGACAACATAAGAGTATTTAGCCAAGCTTCAGTTGTCATACCACTGACTCCTGTATGGTTGTCACGGTTGTCAGTAGTTGTCTGATGCTGCACACAAATTATATTTAACAGCTGAAGAAATGCACCCCAACAGCAGAACTTACACATATGATTTGTATCATCAGCAGTGAATGTGTGTGTTAATATACAGTATATAATACTTATTACTGTACTGAAGTCTATCACAGGGTCACTTTAGGTGTGTTCATTGACAAATCATTTCTGTTCTTGTCTTTCAGTTTTGTAGTCAGACCCGCCTGTAAACCCAAAGCCACTCCAGTCACATACTGTGCAGATCCCACACAGAAATGGGTTACTCGCCTCACTACTGCTTTGTAAGTGTTTCATCCATAACATAGCTAAATAATAAGTCTGGTGGATATGGTTCATATTTAATTACTTATAACCCGTACATCAGGGTTGCAGACTTTTGTTCTCTCCCTCCTGGGAGAATCCAAGGGCCAGCAGCATGGGGGTTGGGCAGAGGGCATAATTTACATAAACAAAATCATAGATAGATAGATAGATAGATAGATAGATAGTTAGATAGATAGATAGATCTATATGAGTCACCCACACTAAGCTTAAGCGTCAGTCTTCCCTCTTCTCAGCCCTATCTCCTGTGAATGCCGCTGACGTTACCATGAGTAACAATGAAGGAATCTGAAGATCCCAGCAGACAGTGGCTATGCTCTGCGTGGTTATATAGGCTTTCTGTTACTTCTAGGCAATGTAAAACCTGTACAACCCAATGGTGGACGGCACCATA
Organism: Platyplectrum ornatum; assembly: GCA_016617825.1. Taxonomy (NCBI): domain Eukaryota; kingdom Metazoa; phylum Chordata; class Amphibia; order Anura; family Limnodynastidae; genus Platyplectrum; species Platyplectrum ornatum. The sequence goes on along the minus strand of JABWIB010000845.1, from coordinate 44,499 downwards.
GTTTACTCACTATGACTGTTGGTGAATGGAAGTTGCGAATGGAAGTCACTCACCATAGTCCTTTATTTAAGCATAGATCCCACACTTCAATCGCCCATCATTGCTGTAATGCTATCATTATTGCTGTGCCCTGATGAAACACCGGATCTATGCTTAAATAAAGGACTGTTTTTGAATGCATTTCAAGTCTGATGAGCGACTACCATCTCGCAACAATCTGTTTATTACTATTTGAGGAAGAGCACAACCAGCAGTTACACTGGTTATTTTTTATTATTTAGTCCCCAATATATAATACCATATGTTACCATACCTGGTTAAGATATATTATTTATCTATATTAGATATAATATATAATATCTCATATTAGAATAAACTTCTGTACAATAAAATACTGTTAATAAACACTTCTACACTGTAACCAGAATGAATGCTTCTCGTCTGGAGTTAAGTCTAGTGCTGGTTATCCCAATAAGCTACATTCCATTGTTCAGAGAGTGCTGTGATATTCCAGTAATCATACATGATTGCAGATACAGACTACATGTGGTAAGAATATATGACATCCCATTCTTACTGTTTTGCAGGGAAAAGATCACCAAACAGGGTAAGCCCCGGAGACTAAAAAAACAGAAGAACTGTAAACGTCAGAGGAAATCATATGGTTAGAGCCACATTGGATGGAATAGTGGTTCTATCCTGAAGCCTCCTTATATCAGACTAAACATAACTACGCTATGCATCTTTACATACAATATATGAACCAGATCCAGATTTGCTACAATGGGCAAATTACTAATAGAGTGGAACACCAGTAGTTACAGATTCTCCTGTATTTGATGTCCGCTGCTCCAACTGCAGTGGCAGCAAAAGTCTGGATCTGATCTCTTGACTTCAGTACACTATAGTTTCCTCAGTGTAGTTGCTTGGTGAATGGGATATGGACATTACTTAGTTTTATCTAAATGCCACCACCACCAAAACAAATTAGTTTTTTGTCCCCTTACCGGAGTCAGTGTTGGCACAGTCCCACTGGAGTCATGACATGGCATATTTGTTAACGTGCCACCCATGGTGTTACTAAGGGATGAAGGTTGACATCACAAATATGCCATCAAATCCTGCATATTCTTAGCAACGCTCAGGGATTGAGGCAGTGATTTGCATTAAGACACGGCCTGAAGCCCAGATGCGGGAGATTTGCCAATTGTCCCAGGATTCCAGGAGTGANGCCAGAATTCGTTTGTATTGTAAGAGACCATATGAAAAAAATACATTNAAGTCTTCTGGAGTTTGAAACCTCTAATGACCTTAACTCAGCAAAATGACACAAAGAAGATAGACTGAATCAGTNAAGCTAAAGATTTCCTTTTAAATGTTGATCACTGTGTCGCTAAGCATTATGGGAGTCGAGTTTTCTTAGACTGTAAAGTCACTTTTTTATTTTTGTTTCTTTGGGAACAAAATGAATCTTCTATATTCTGTTTGATTCATATTGCATCATACATATATTACAGCTTGTTATAGCTAGAAGGATTTCTGAATGAATTTGTAAGTGTGTAACAATAATGTAAATTTAGCAGTAAAATGTAATATATAAGTAATGATTTGTAAGGACTGTACACATTGTGTGAATTAATAAATGTCACTTAGACACTTCAACTGTCACTAGTTATCTTGCATTTGTTTTAGCTAATGGGACACAGGTCATTTTTTTCTATTTAGAACAACAAGGCCACTGTGTCACGTTACAGGTGCTGGGACTTCTAGTGTCTATCACAGCTACTGGAGAGCCCCGAGTTTCCTAAACACTAGAATAAATGACGTCTATGTTCATATCCCTCAATGGGCCA
>JABWIB010000844.1:54087-84759 GCA_016617825.1 Platyplectrum ornatum | reverse complement strand
ATGGGCACTGCCAGGAGACCTTATATGTATTCATACCACTATGAGGCTGCTGTACCTGTACCAGCTGGGATGCTAAATAAAGGTTCGATAAATAATGGTTCAGGCTTAATGTAAAACAAAAACTGGATATATAAGTGTATAGAAAAGAATTACCCTAATGAAACGTTATATTGGTGTTGTTCTTTTAGGTGTAGATTTGTCGACCATTGCATTGGTATACATGAATATTCTGTAGACGCCATTCAAACATAGGTGACCCGAATTTATAGCGTATGCGCAACCAGAGACAAGTGACGGATGTCCAGTCCAGAAGCGCGCAGGATAGGGCGTAGGGTAAAAACCATACTGATACCATTACTGGTACCTGGAGTTCTATGAGCACAGGCTGCGCTCTGCCCAGATGATTCAGAGTTGCACTTACAGCTTTTTGTAGACAGGAGCAAAACCATGTTTGTAACGTGATGGGTGCATGTGAATTACCATTTTATTGCATTCAGAGAACACACTTTTGCACTTTGAAGAAAGAGCTCACAAGCTGCATAGTTCATGTCTACACTTGCACCTGTTTTGCCCTTACTCACAAACTCTGCGACAACAGAATTAGAGTTGAAAGGTAATTTTTTTTTCTAGCTCAACTCTAATTCACAAATGACATAAAGCTATGCAGTTTGGGAGTTTTTTGTGCAAAGTGTTTTTTCTGCATTAAAGAATTAAAATATGATGTAACTGAGGATCAGTACCTAAATGCTTTTATATAATCAGTAACATCAATGCCGAGGCATAGTAACTATTCTGTCATACACATATATATATGATAGATCATAGGCGTCGGAACAGGAGGGGGCTATCTCCCTGCTCCCCCTCTGGAGTGCAGTCAGCCTGTCACAGGACTGCAGCTCCACTATAAGATCAGGTGAAGTGCTGGCTGATAGGCGCTGCAGCTACTAGAGGGGGCGCTATGAAGCTGCTAGAGGGAGAGCCATAAGGAGAGGGGTGAGGGGGTGCCATGAAGAGGGGGGGCTAGCCTCCCAAAGTAAAATGTTCTGATGCCCCTGATATAGACCTCTCTCTCTCTCGATATATATATATTTATTCATTTAATTTAATTGATATATATATATATATATTTTTTTTTTTATATATATATATTTTAACAGTAATTTTAGATGGGGAATACCATTTGAAAGAGAAATATTGGGGGTGTCCAGTTGCAGGGCAGACTTATTACATTCAGAAATAATGGCCTGGGGGACTGTCCACTGTCCCTCCCACCTACCATTTTGTTTTTTTCTCTATAAAATACTGATCTGCTACGATCGTGGTCGAAAGGGTGGTGGGCCTTAGTCTAACCCAGGGGTAGGCAACTTGCGCCTCTCCATGTTTCATCAAACTACAATTGATTTGCATGCTGGGACTTCTAGTCCCACTGTACTGGGAAACTAGCTCCACTTTCTGTGCACCAGCACATAGCTCCTCCTCCCAAACAAACATGCACCTCCCCCTAAGCCAGTGCCACGCCCCCATGGGGCTTGGAAGTTCCTCCCCCCAGGGGTTTCTCTGCACTGTCAGTACCATATCTGCTGCAAGCAATAATAGGTGTCTGAAACAGACTTACATTGATAAATAGCGGACTTTCATCCCCTTATACAGTTAAAATCCCCTTTTACTGGCCCAATAGTCTTTGGTTTTATCCTGATGCATTTTTATACTAAGATCTCAGCTGTACAATATACACGACTGAGGAGTGTACACAACATTGTAATTCAGTGTAACATGAAATATATATAATAATAGAAAAATAAGACAGATCTGTGCTGAAACGACAAATGGAGCAATATGGTAAGCTGTAGATACATACCAGTTAATGCTGCAGGTAGACATACTGTGACTGACTTCCACAGATTCTAGGTCACTTGTTCCTGGATGTTGTTTGTGTTATTCCAGACCTCTGGCAATGCACTCTGCAATAGGTGGAAAATTTTGACTTGAAGCAGGTTCTAATTTCTGCCGTTGACATCATGTCCTTGCAGTATAACCCAGCGTTTCCACTTAGTGTGTACAGATAGGTATTGGCATGAGAAATAGAGCACTTAGACTGTTGTCTTCAGCATTGTGTAAGCCAGAAATTAGAGAAACATCTACACTGAGGTCACTTACCCACTAAGTCAAACTACTGGGAATTGCCTGTGGTACAAGCACATTCTTTATTTTGACCTTTATATATATAACCCAACCTGAATGTGTTAGAAACATAATTTTGTTATTTTTATTTTTCTTTATATTTATTTTTAGATGATTCATTTACTCATATTGAGAACATCCAGATATTTTACTATTTATTTGTGAGATTTGTAGTCTGATCCATCCTAATTTAAGGTAAGTTATAATTACGATTCTTTATACAGACAGGCTGGGTTTCAGTCTTGATATTAGAATGCATGGCCTTTTGTTCAATAAAAGTTTGTGTTCTTCTTCAGTGATAGCTTTAGTCTATAACTTTTCTGTGCCCGTAAAGCTGTGGATTTGTGATTAGATGGAAGGGAAGAACTGCTTCTTCTGTGTACAGAAGAGAAGAAGGCAGCACTGTTTTTACTGTGTACAGAAGAGAAGAAGGCAGAACAGTTTTTTTCTGTGTACAGAAGAAGACAGTTATGTACTGAAGATAGGAAGACAACTGCTTCTTCTGTGTACAGAAGAGAAGACAAAACAGTTCCTTTGTGTAATGAAGAGTAGAAGACAGAAATGTTTCTTCTGTTTACAGAATAGAGGAAGACAGAACTGTTTCTGTTAGTGTGCAGAAGAAAAGAAGAAGAACTAATAGTTTTTATTTAGAGAAGAAGAGGATAAGAAGACAGTTGTGTACTGAATAGATGAAGAAAACTTTCTTCTGTGTACAGAAGATAAGAAGACAGTTATGTACTGAACATAGGAAGATAACTGTTTCTTCTGTTTACAGAAGAGAAGACAACCTAGTTCCTTCCATTTGTACAGAAAAGATGAAGACAGTTTCTTTAGTGTGCAGAAGAAAAGAAGAAGAAATAATATTTTTTAGAGAAGAAGAGGATAAGAAGACAGTTGTGTACTGAAAACAGTTCCTTCTTGTACACAAGAGAAGACAAAACTGTTTCTTCTGTGTACAGAAAATAAGAAAACACAACAGTTTATTTTGTGTGCAGATGAGAGTAAGACGTAAATCTTTCTTCTGTGTATAGAAAAGAAGAAGACAGAAGTATTTCTGTAGTGTGCAGAAAAAAGAAGAACTATTTCTTTCGAATGCAGAAGAAAGGTAGAACAGAACTGTTTCTTTTGTGTACAGAGTAGAAGACAGAAAAGTTTCCCAGAATAGGTCAGGAAGTACAGTAGGTCATTCTCATATGCAGATCCCTTTAGTGGTAAAGTGGAGAGGAGCGAAGGAATATATATATATATATATATATATATATATATATATACAGACCAATGTGCAGACTCCATTTTGTGTATTTGTGTATAAAAGTTTGTCTGAGATCTCGGCTGATGAGAGGAGGTGAGGTTTTAGAGAAGCTGTTTGGGGAAACGTTATGGGGAGTTTTCTCAAGGTGTCTTGCACTTGGTCTGGAAATACATGGTATGTGTCCCCAAGTTGGGCTCTGATAGATTTAGAGTTAGGACCACCATAGCAGAAAGGTCTTGTAACTTGCTGGTGGCACAACATAAAAATGAACTAGATCTAGACTTATCATTTTAATGTGATCAGATCCAGAGACAATAGATTGAGATAGATCGTCAAGCACTGTCCAGATATTCTTGTCTTCCCATTACTCGCACGGATGGATTTCCACCACCAATTTAAGCGAGTGATTATTCCTGAAAGTGAGTATAGGGCTTTCAACCCAACTCTTTATTTAATAGTGTAATTCTATTTCAGTATGTACAGTACAGTATGAACTAATTATACAGCATGGATGTTCTAAACATGGTCCATATGGAAAAGTGTCAATGAAACATCTGGATCTTATAATTTCCGAAACTAGGACTGTACAATATGAAATGGAATGCCATTTATTTAATTTCCAAAGTTAAACTGGTTACTAAGATCTTTGGTCCTATGTCCTTAATAAGGTCCCTTCCCTTTTTCCAGGGTGGCCCAGCATCTGAGCTTGTGGCCTTACAGCCCATGCAGGTCCCGCACTTCTTCTTGGCTAGGGTAAGGAACGCATTTGTGGGTGCCTCATCTTGTCACTGATGAAGACAGAATTCTGACCGTTGGATGAAGGTTTAAACATGTGATATCATTTGTTTCATCAATGTGGGACTTGGTATTCAGCGCTGCCATTCATCACACAAAAAGACGTTGAAAAGGTCCCTTGTTTGGTGTGCTCACTTTTTTCTTTCGAAAGGAACTCATTGAGGGCATTGTTGGCTCAGACGATGGATTTATTCCAAAGAATGATGTTATCTATGCTCGGAAAGGGAGAAAAGCTCGACCGCACTCGTCTCTCTTATCAGAAACTGGTGTCCAGTTGTCTCGGACTATTGTATAATACAACAGGGGGAGAAAGGGGGGTAGTTAGCAAAACCTGTGGTGCCACAGCTTTCCAAAAATATAATCTCCTACTTACCAAACGTATTAGTCATCTGGCTACAATAGGAAAATTTGCAAAAAGGGATATTTGGAACAAGGCACACACAACTTTTACCTTACCTACGTGTCATTCACGCCCATCAACTGTTTCGGAGTGTGTTTTATATCTGATATTTCTGTCTGCCCCTTTAGTAAATTTCTTCTAAAGAAGTCTCAAGATATCTAGAGGGAACAATTTATATCTGGAGGTTTAATTCATAATGAATCGGATCCACACATCTGATTTTCCCCCTAATTGTTGGGCGTGTTTTGTCCATTCAGGATGCAATCTGCCCTATCTAGACATTTTAAATGATACTTTGAGCGGGAGGGCACTGCCAGGTTACCAAATGACCAATAATTGTACCACAAACGCTCAGGAACAATTATTTGATTGCATAAAAAGGAGTCAATTCAAACCGCGCTCCCAAGCCGCTCCTCTCACTGTACCGTAGGTTCTAAATCCCACACAAAATTATCAATAATACAGAAGAGTAGAAGAATATATTATATAACAATATCTGAAGAAGTCCCATAAACTGTGCAATTTCATAAAGTCCCTACTATCAGTATCTTGAAGGCATTCTCCAATGACACGTTGCAGCCCTTAAATCCAATAGATCCAATCTCAGTTTAATTCCAATATTCCTCAAAGATATAAATATATGGAAATACCGTTAGGAGCACATAAATGCAATGATCTTAAATCCGGCAGATATCTCCAATAACACGTTACAACCCTTAGAGTCAATATCTCTTTAATTTCAATACTCCTTAAAAGATATACATATATAAAATTATACACATTAGACCATTAAAAACACATAAATACAATAATTTTATATCCCATTAAAATCACTAAACGGAATGAGCTCTCTCCTGGATGTAACAACCGCGGGCCCAGCGAGAAATCGAGGAGGACGTATTCGGGTGGTCGTGTCGGGGTCTCACTCGGCAGCCTCCGGCTCTCCACACCTGACGCGTTTCGGGTAGGTCCCTTTCTCAAAGGTGAATGGATCTCCGTTCCCGTTGGGGCTGTTTTATGTTCAAATGCACTGAGGTCATTTCCTCCCATTCTCTCATAATCCGGGTATTTGTATTCTTCTGCTTCTTTTTCACATATATCTAATAAACAGTTTCTTTGAAACCTTATCTGGATAGTGTGTAGTATTTATTTATACGAATATTCATAATTTCTATTCCTCTATCGGTACGGAGAGAGCGGCTATTCGTTTCTATGCAAGTTCATTCTCTTAAAGGGGTTACACGCATATAGATAGACACAAATAAAAATACACATAAAATCTGAAGACCATATTTAAAACCATAAATAGGTAATCCTAAGACACAATATTAATCATTAAAACATTACAAAGGACATAATTCATTTCTAATACATATTGACCACATCTAGGTCCGTTCTTTTTTAAAGGGATAGTACCCATTTTCTACATTCTCATTATCTTCAACTTTAAATCCCATCTATGTTAAGCAGTTTCACTCCTAATTCAGAGGGGATAAAACTAACAATCGGGAGAGTCTGATGGTCGTAATCAGATCAATACTCTGGAGTGTAAGTAATTTCTTTCTACTTCAGTTATTGCACCAACTGGTCCCCGGAATAATAATATCAAAGAACAAAAAATCCTATTAGTACACATGAAATATTACATTTCTTTAGTTCACCCATCTCTGGGTAAGACTTCTTTTTCTAACTCCTTTCTATTGGAGGATGATCCGATAAGTCATCCTATCTTGCTGTTTCTACAGCCCACCCAATATGTGTCTAAAAGTGCTGTATTATTATTAACAATCATTTGATATTGATGACATGCATAAATATATCTGATATTTTGTGCAGAGCCAATTGGCTAATATCACTAATCAAAGGCCTCCCGCTTCTGCCAGGGTTATTGGTCCCAGCAAGAGAGGTGCCTGGTAAGGGAAAATGGTCCTGCTTCTCTGCCACTCTTTGCTTGGAGCGATAATCACTATAATGTTTAACTAGTTTTAGATAATACCGCCTCTCACCTGTAATAATGATTGCAATAGATAAAACTTGCCTCCCCTGCGGTTCAACATGGTTTTGCCTAGGTGTAACTTTCCACCTGTTTTCCTCTGATGGAAGTGAGTTTTCTATATAAAGGTATAACAAACTGCATCCTTTTCTTTTTAGTACATTGTAAGACTGAAACGTGTATTTTAACACGTGCGCTTTCCCTTTCATTGCGACCCCCCCCCCCACCATTTCCCAAGCTGCTAAGCCATGATTGGTCAGCGGGATGTAGATATTGCTCTGTCACCGCATATCTCTGCAGCTCTGTAATGTGAGGAGGTGGTCTTGAGGGCAGAACCATGTGAAAAGTGTCAACATACTAATTAAAACATCATTAATGGTACTAATTGGCACCCTAGGTGGTAGTCCCAGCAGCAAGGCAAATAAATGAATGGACTTATTAAATTGCTATGGAAACCCAACTGCAGACTTACACATGTTGTCTGTCGCAGACATTAATAAGACAGAATTGGGCCAGAGAATTACTGCAGAGCTCACTCTTCCCATATGTATCCGTACAAATAGAACCTACTGCTGTTTCCAGCCTCATTTAACACGTGGACAATTTACTATGAACAGTGCGAGCAGTCAAATCGCATTACACATGTTTAGCAAACAACGGCCATAACAATGTTCTATTGACAGAGTGGTGGTCTTGTTGTAAACAGGGGAACGGCCACACAAAGACTGGCGGTACAGGGGCTCGCACGTTGCTGAGAAGCCTACAGACAATGGGGTCTCAAGCAGATCAATGGGAATTGTGCTAGACATTGGGAACAGCCCTTGACAAGTGCCTGAAGTGTTAATGCTAAACGCACCGCAGTCTGTATACGGCTATAGGCGTTAAATGGTAAATGGGGGGGGGGATCCCTGGCATGTCCAAAACTGATCCCTGGCATGTCCAAAACTGACAAGTGGTACCAACCAATACGTTTAGACTTTTTATACTTTTACTGGCATTGTGTCCTTGGTTAATTTGGACTGTCACCAGCAACCCTAAAAACTATACATTTGACATTAGTCATTTTAAATATTTTATTTTCCACCCCTTCTCCCTCACCGTACTAATGTGGGCTGAACTTGGACTTAATCGGTAGTGTCACTATTCATCTCAGAGACCCAAAACTATGTATTCAACACTGATATTGGTTAATTTTTATTATTTTTACATCCTACTCCTCGAGGTGCTAGGGGTCCTTCTCACTCCCATGCTGATGGGGGCTGAACTTGCACTTAAACAGCACTATTGTCACTATTCATCTCAGCGACCATAACAAATATGTATTTGACATTAATATCTGTCATTACATGCCACCCCCTTCCCTCGCCCACCCCTAGGGGTGCTAGGGGTGTCTTACCCCCACAATATATGTGTCCAGATTGCAAGGCATTTGTGTACCAAGTCTGGCACAGACATTCAATACATCCATTACTTTCCGTGACTGTTACCCTATGACGGAAATAAAGAGTCCGTGGCTTCCATTGTCTCCAAACCTGTTGCCTTATGGCTGATCTGAAGCATCTACTCTCAGCGTCCTCCTTGCCACAGGGACCCGTGTACAGAACAAGTTAAAGCTTTTAGAGGAGTAACTATAAAATCCTAATCGGATTTATGGAAATGTGTTTGATAAACATCACATGAACCTGGTTTGGGAAGAACAGATGTTACACATTGCTGGATTCCAGCCTTAAGGCAGCAGAGAAATATATCATCTTGGACATGGTTTTACTAAAGTGTATGAAATGCAAGAATTTTGGTGTTGTTCACCTCGAAGCTCCAATATACTACCCATAATGCATCTGGCGATCTCCTCAATGCTGCAATGTGTAAGTATTATCAGGTATTGCTGTATTGTGTGGTGTCAATGTAGTGTATTTTATGACTTATTGTGTTGGCATCTTTTAGCCAGAAGTACTAGATGCACATGAGTATTATTGCACATCTTTGTTTTGGAACTGAAGCTATTGTTTAAGTCTTAAAAATGAATATTAGTATATGACACGTTTCATCACATCATTTTTATACGTCTAGATTGATATGGAAACCCATATTAAAATCTTGGGGAAAGTGATGTTCTGACCGGCTGCACAATTAGATGATTATATCCGATGTTTACCCGTCTAATTAATGACATTTCCTTTTAACCACAGCTTGAAAATGTTTTCCTTTGATTGTTATCTCCCAAATTCTTAAACTAAACTTTTCAACTCCAATGAAGCCACTTTCCTCTTAGTGGTGTTTATATTTGTACCCTATCCAGCTGAGATGAAAAGACAAGACGCTGAGAAACGCAAGGAATAAATCTGCATCTCGTTGGACATTTCTTTGGAAAATAGGATAAGTTTAACTACTTCGCTATGAACATTCAGAGATCTAATTATTTTTATACCAGTTATTGTGTTATTAGAATGATTGTTAGATAGATGTCATGAGATAAGTCACAAAGTAAAGCCATACAAACCAACAGATGAAATAAAGCTGTAACATTGCCTCCTTATCATATAGGATATTCACAGCGCATGGCAGAATAGGGGGGGTATATTTACTAAACTGCGCTTCTATTTAATAATTACATTTCAGATCATGGCCAACATTTCAGTCGCCATCCAAGCGACTTTCGTCAGGGCTTATAGAGATTGAAAGGGTGACAAAGGTTGCTTGGATAGCGACTGAAACGTTGGCCATCATCTGAAATGTAATTATTAAATAAAGAAGCAAACTCTTTTAAACACAGAGTGCTGCATATATATATATATATATATATATATATATATATATATATATATATATATATATATATATATATATATATATATATATATAAAAGCTCAGAGAGGAGTTCTAAAACATCTCAGCTCAGTGCATAATGATTTGTAACTTCTAGAAATCTCTGAACCTGAGATTTTTGCAGCAGTAGGGTACATGCAAGTACCACAAAATGTGTGCGCCCTAATTGTAGTTCTGTTACAGGTAACTCAAATAAGCACACATTGGGAATATAGATTTGTATAGACAGAAAGACTAAAAGGGGTAATGCAGTAGCCCAGTGATTGACATTGACTGTAGTGCAGTACAAATGTCCCAAGTTTATATATATATATATATATATATATATATATATATATATACGGTATATACAATAACATTTTTGTCATCACTTACTTTGGTTCACAATAATAAATTCAGTCATAAAAAAAATACCAAAAAAATATATGTAAAGTGTATTTAATAAACATGTTTTATATCATTGAGTAAAAGCTCCTCAGAGTTTCACTGCATATTTTATACTAAGCACAGTATATAACAGGGATAGGGAGAATTCCTTAACTGTCACATTTCATGATCATGTAGATTGCGTAAATCAAAACATGGTTACATTTTATCCTCTGGTATTTCCACAACACTGATTTTAAATCTCCGTGGTGAGTGATCAGTGGTGAGAATTTAACCTCAAGCTCCATAAAATCTATTATACATAAAGAAGACCATCTGACCATATACACAAAACAGTAATGAGAACTGCAGACTCTCGCTGTGTGGTAAACTATCTTATCTACTAAAAACTGTGCGACAGAACACTATATGAATACATGTCTCTCTCACTCATTAGACAGGTATAACCTGTTACCTGCCAAATCTGAGTGTGATTGGACACAAATCTTTCAACATGTCCCATATCAGCTTTAAATATGGGAAGACAATCTGTATGGGCAGGAAATGTATTTATTTGAGTATCTAAAGGTAGGGTCTGACAGGACCAATTAGGACAATACAGAATGCACATTCATCGAAGAGAAGTTGCTGGAGACATCCATAACCAATCCTACACAAGAACAAGTATTTCTCCAACCTTTATCCTAATCCTCATCCTAATTTCCCCATTACCTTAACTGTAACCTTCCCCACCCTTTAGCCTAACAGTAACCTTCCTCTTTCTCCATCTCCTCCCTGCAGCCTATTCCACCCATTCTATGCTCCATCCTGTCATCATGGCCTAACCCTAACCTTCCTCTTCTATGATCTGTCATCTCCCTGCAGCCTAACCCTCCCCTTCTATGTTCCATCCTCTCCTCATAGCCTAACAGTAACCTTTCTCTTCTATGCTCCATCCCCTCCCTGCAGCCTATCTCAGCCATTCTATGCTCCAACCTGTCTTCGTAGCCTAACCCATAATCCTCCCTTCTATGATCTATCCTCTCACTGCAGCCTAACCTTCCCCTTCTATGCTCTATCCTCTCCTCATATCCTTTCCTTTCTCTAACCTTTCTCTTCTATGCTCCATCCCTTCCCAGCATCTTAACCCTAATTTCCCCCTTTGCCCCTCCATTGCTCTATCCTCTCCCAGTGGCCTGACCCTAACCCTCCTCCCCTTTCTACACTCCATCCCCAACCTGCAGCCTCACCCTCCCCTTCTATGCTTCAAGCCCCTGCCTGCAGCCTAACCCTAATACTCTCCCTCTAGACATTATGCATGCTCTTACAAACCCATCTGTTCCTCTCCAGCCCTGGTTAGGTCTTGTGTCAGGCTGTAGGCCTACAGCTGGTTAAAAAAGAGAGCAGTCACCAAAATGAAAGGGTATGTAGTAGAAAAAGAAATCTTTTGGCATACTACACTACACCATTCATAAATAAATCTCTCAAATAGAGACAGCCGACAATTAGCTGCCTGTATGTAAAGAATGCGAGGAGCAGGGCAGAATACAAATTTGAAGCACCCCACCAATATACAGTATGTATGGCATCACAGGTGACATAATGTAGGGGATGGAGAGCCAAGGACTGTGTCCTGCGTCCCACAAGTTCTGTTGGCTGCCATATATACTACACAGCTTTATGTTTAATCTCAAAATTGAGATTAAGTTAAGCTGGGACACATCATCTCTTAACTCTAATTCTGTTTTCTTAAAACTTTATCTACACATTTGAAAGAACATAACAATTCAAAGTACTTCACTGAACCATAAGTACATGGCTAAAGCTTATAGCACAGGCATCCAATGATGTTCAGTAACCACAACACCTACTAAAAAAGAGCGCCACCTAGTGTGTCAGTCATTATGCAAATGGAAGTGTTCTTAGTACAGTTACACCTTATTACCACAGTGCATTCACTTTGAGCCAAGAAAGTGATGTAAAAAGTTTTATCAAACCTACGTAATGTCAGGACAATGTCCGTTTAAGGCTTGGACACTAATTGTTGTTTAACTATTTAATTGCCTCCCATAAGGCTACTTAGCATGGTTACATTTGTACGGCTGTGATGTAATATTTGTAGATAAAGGTATCAGTCTGCTGCATCGGCCAAGTCTAGGGGTCCCGACCTACCCTTGGACAGGACTCGTAGTCTAGACAGTAATACAAACTAGGATGACTCCATTAATTTGCCAATCGTATGGAACGAATCCAAGAATCTGGGTGAAAGACCTTATAAACTGGCGTGAGATAATCTCATCACCACTTAGCATTTCAGATGCTTTTTTTTAATTTAAATCTTACACATTAGTTCTGAAAATGTGGAAAATTCAGTGTACAGAATAAATGTGCTTATAGCTTGTTGGACAGGAATGGAGTAGAAGGCATTCAAAGTGTAGAAGCCTATAGCAATTAATCATATTCTGGCTCTTGGTTTCCTTTTAGGTACTAGATAATATATATATATAGGGAAAGGCCATTGAATCTGGGAGTCAATGTGTGCTCATTTGCCATTAAATGTAATATTAATAGTAATAGGTCAGGGGTCAGATTAGGGTTGATGATGTGGTGTTACTACCTCCAACACAGTATGACCAGAAGTTAGGGGAACAATAAAATAAGTCGGGCTGTGGATTGCGTCCATAGTTTTTTTTTGCTTTGGGGTTTTTTTTTTTACATCTTTTTTGCATTGCAAGTTTATTTTTTACATAATCCAATTATTCTCCAGTTTTATTTATTTATTAAAGATTCCCTCTGCCAGCTGGTATCACCTCCTTACAAGCTTGCCCAGTTACCCCATGTAGCACCACAGAAATGACCAAGTACCATCATTGCTGTCACTGACTGATAATTCTATTTGTGGGGATACTCTAGGGAGCGGGAGCAAGTATATTTCTGAAGCTGAACAACTATCTTAAAGCTCCTGAGACCAGCCATCTGTCTCCCTAACTATCTGGGGTTGGGATTAACCTCAACTTAACCATGTCAAAGTCATCAAGCTTTTCTCAGTCTCCATGGTGCTACTTTCCATCAAGATCCTTGTCAAGAAATCCAGCGTTTGTTAAAGCTTCTATATGCTGACAATGATTAATGCGTACTGAGGACTTTTACATTGAGAAGCTGCTTTGATTGTGTCCAAGGCGAGGGTTAATTCAGACATTTACTTTGTGTAGATATTGCCTTTGAAGTTGTTAGACACCCCCCTCCTGTTAAATGCCTAGTTCTGCCCTGACAGCCATTGTCCTTAAACGTCCCGCTCACAATCAATCATATTCCGAGTTCTACTGTATTGTGCTCAGTGCCCATCTTCCAGCCAATCACAGCCAGCGACAACAATCCGCATTCAACACGAGGGGAGAGTGTGACCTTATGGAGCAGAATCACTTATAATCACTTATGATGCTTCAAGATGGCAAAAAGAAAAATGAGCAGAGCTGGCCACACAGCTGTCAAACCCTTGCGCTTGTCCAAAGAGCTGACCTTATGACTGATATCACCTATCAAAAATGAACAAACAGTATATATATAAACTGATGATTCACCCATATATTCATGTCCGACCCTGGGTGACTTTATGGGACAGCCTCCTCCACTCTTTTCTATCGATGGTGGTTTCCTTTAACTGTTGTAGACACTTGCCGGTGTCAGTTTTGGTTGTGTCTATCCAACATGATCATTGATGACCTGGAATCAGTATAGTACGGTCGCCCCATCCTTAGTAATAATCATGGCTTCAGGCAATACTTTTCATTAAAGCACTACCTCAAGTTCATGTCCAGGAGATTTGCCTGTTATTTCCTGGTATTCCAGGAGAAATTCTTAAAAATTGTGAGTCGGAAACACTGATGTATCATGTACATTATCAATTGATACCATAGGCACCCCTCCTATGATTTTATCGAGGAGGGGTGCCAATGGTACCAATAACATGAGTGACATGTGAGCCCGTGACATAATACTGGGAACATTACTGTGTGGTCTATGGTGACATCAGAGTTTGTGGTCTTGGGACATTACTGTGCATACCACCCAAGTGTGCCAACTTCATCAGGACAGTCCCGATATTGAATGACTTTCCGTCTGTTCAGCCCTGCACTTTGCTCCGAAATTGGCATCTGGGATAGGGCTTAGGTTGTTCATAGGTGGGGCATGGAAAGACCTGGTTGGGGTGTGGGCGGAGCTAGGAGGAGTTGGTGATGCACGAGGAGCGGGGACTTATCTGTCCCAGTCTCCTTGGTGCAAATATTGAGTATGCTGTGTGGCATAATGAAGTGTACTGTGGAGCACATAAAATAGGGAGATAGTTTAGGGATGTCAAAACAAATTTATATCTCACCCTCATCCCTCTCCCACCCTTACCAGCACCTACTGACAGCCCTGAATAAGACCTGCTGGCCATAGATTTACAGCGCATTAGCACAATACAGCTCAGTGTGGTTAGAAATCTAGAGAGAAATGCATTTTGGAAGCAGCCTATAATAGTTATTCAATGTCATTTGCAAGTTATCTCCTTGCCAACTGCAGTGATAAAGCAATATATTACACATTGTTACAATATTATGTATTCAGAGTGTACCATAGCTCTCCATGACTTCAGTACACAGCATTGTATTAGTCTGCTACAAAAAAAATCCAACAAAAAACAAACCAAACAAAAAAAAAAAAAGGTGTTTTAAAATATACGCACTAGTCTGTCTATGACTGGCGTCTGCTGGTAGGGTCACTTATTCAGTTCAGGCATTGTATTCTGCATATCATCCATAGACAGAGAGGTTAAAGAAGGACAGTCCAAAGGCTCTTCTAACTAGTAGAGATCTGCATGAGTCATAGCCCCGAATTTCCTCCCTGTGTCCAGTATTTCTTCAGATCTGTCTCTGAATAATTTCCCTGAAACACTTTAATTGGCACTAATTCATTAATAAAAGAGAAGTTTTATTTTTATGCCGTGTACTGGGATCTAATTCAACTATGAGAAAGGAGCAATCTGTCAAAGCATCGACTGTGGAACATGAAATATTCATCACCCCCCTCCTGAAATATTTGGGAGGGTGGGGATTTCTTTTTCTCCCCCCCCCCCTTCCCCTATTATACAAAGTGGCGAGCCAGCGTCAAATATTGTTTCCCCATCCCGGATCAATCTGTAATAAAAAATTAGTCTGACATTGTTGAGGACTGACTGCTTCCCAGTGGAATATTATGAGATTCGGAGGAACACTCTTTGAAATATTTTAGGGAGAGGGGGGCCTTTAATTCACAGCGGGAGACTGGGAAAATAATGTGTCTGCTACCGAGAAGGGGAAAAAATATTTGCTCTGGAATATTAGGAGAGGTTGCGGAGAGCGGTATAAAACACAATTATTGTCTTACATAAAGTATGAAAAAAAAAAGTTTTAAACGACTACAGCCAAACACCTTCCCCCTTCCCCTACAACGAAATCCAATAAACAGAAGAGATGGTTGGTGCAGGGACTTTGCAAAAAAACAAAACACAATAGTTCAAGTCGGCACCAGTGGATGCTGAGTGACCTCAGATGCTCTCTGAATTTTTGTACACAGTAACTGCGAGGAGAACCATTATATAACTAAAGATAGCATAAACAAAACAGCAAAAGGGAATAGATTAAAATCACCAAACAGCGAGTTTTTAACCTTGTCTGTTTTTCTCACAGGAAAGCTGCCACTTGTATCAATACCGGTACACTGTGTGATGGTTCATTATCCCAGGCAGCTTAATGCTGGTATTGTTAACGTGCAGATGCACAATAGGAGAGATACAGTATGAGGACAGAAGAAGAATGCTAAACTCATAATAATGCGAAAAATAAAAAAATAAAAGAAAGACAGAAAACTGTTTTGATGTTGTGGAAGTTACAGCTTCAGACGCAGGACAATGGGGAAAGCAAGAACTGGCAGAATAAAAGGAAGACTATAACAAAACATACTTATGGGCGTAAATCTATTATTTTTGTCCAAGGTTGATTTATATATGTGTGGGTATAAAACTTTATTGGGCTTTAAATGAGATAAAACCAGTGAAAGTGAAACTTTCTATCCCATAGCACAATGCATGATGTAATATATGATAATATAATAGAGAGCATTGGCAAACACATGGGGGAAAGGGGGTTTCCAGTAGTCCAAACCCCCCCCCCACTCAATGTAGCTGTATTATATGTGAATTATATTAAAAACCTGGAGTTGGAACACTGTATAAAGTAAATTAGAGGTGTTTGTTGTCTCTATAATGTATGTGTGGTATATTAAGATTTAGGAGACACACTGTATACAGTATATATTGTGCCATTACCAGACCACTAATATACCCCTTATCTTATAAAATATTGATTCACACAGTCCTCTAACCCTATATTATGGGTCTGGGTGTGGCATATTATATAAAGTACATATTATAAGTTATATATATATATTATATGTTCCATTACCTGAGATCTAATATACCCAATATGTACTTTATATATTATTATTATTAATAATAATATTTATGTGAATGGGGATACATGGGGATACATTAGGCAAGTGTATTTATATATATACACACACACACACACACACATATATATTTATATATAAATACAATGCACAACATACACTAGGGACAATTTAGTAAACTGCCAATTAACCTACCAGCATGTTTTTGGGATGTTGGAGGAAACCGGGAGCATCAGGAGGAAACCCACAGACACTGCACAGATACTATATCACTGAAATGATCACCTTGGTGTATTTAAAAGTTTCCAGTGCATTAAGAATGCGGAAATTGGGTAGAATGACTTTACTGCAAGGGTACTGATAATGGCAGGTAGGGATTTAAAGTAAAGTATATTATACCATTGGGCATCCATCGGCCTCTGCTACTGGCCCCTTATAAACAACACAAGGAGTCTACCAGGGCTCTGTACCTGTACTCCCACCCAACCCCTAAGCAGCACCTCATGTGACCTATTCCATTGAGAGAAAGAACTACATGTTTTTGGAACATAAAAAGCACTGTCTTTTGTGCACAAAATTCCATGTATCGTGTCCAAAGTATTCAAAAGTGCAGTGTGGCCAGAAGGATAATTGGGAGCTAAATTAAAAGTTTTGCATCCACTGGTGCTTATGTAGTTGGACTGGAGTGTACTTTAATCCCAAAGTAAATTGTTGCAGTCTCTCCCCCATATTCTCGATCATCCTCTGAAATAAACAGCCGTGGCCTATCTCTATTAAAACAGCTGAAAAGAAAATAAAATTTTTAAACTACTATCTGAAAATTATACAAACATCAATTAAAAATAGGAGTAGAGTGAGCTAAAGGGAGATTGGGGAGAAGGGCACTCATGTTAAAATTTCAATGAGTTCCAATAATACATTTACCAAGTAAGGAAGTGGTTCCCAAACTTTCTTAGTTCAAGGCGCCCATAGTGTCTCAATATTTTATAAAGGAACCCCTGAGGCAAAATAATTACCAAGAGTCAAAATAGCATAATAACTATTCAGGTAAAGACAGAAATACTTCAGGATGACATCAAATAAATCATTTTTATATTTTTTTCTCATTCAATTTAATTTTTCCTCAATTCTCTAGAACCATGGTTCTCAAACTGTGGGTCGGGACCCCAGAGTGGGTCGCATCTACATCTGCATGGGGTCGCGACTTCCTAAGAGAGACCCTCGCCCAAATGCAGGCCCGGTGCTATGGGAGCGTGGGGTGTAACTGTGATACATGCNTGAANTAGGTGATTGGTGGTCTGCGGCCATCTTCACATTCATATGTCACATAGGATTGCCAGTTGTCATGATGACACAAATAGTGCAATGTCCAAAGNGTTAAAGGGGACCTCTCAGCNCCTTTTAACCCCCAATTAACCTCATGAAGCTGTATAGTTTGGTACAAAACCTGTACTTACCAGTGTTTAATATTATAAAAATCACCAGTGCAGGATTTAATATATAGGGGTAATGTTTGGTGGTAACTTGCTGGGGTCGTTTAAAAATTTTTTTTGTTCGATGGGGTCCCAGAGCAAAATAGTTTGAGAACCCCTGCTCTAGAATTAAAATCTAGACAGAAAAATCCCACCAGGCCAGTGAGATTGTCGCAACACCCGAGGGAGCCGCGGGGCACAGTTTGGGAACCACTGAAGTGAGGAAAAACAAAGAGCATACACCAAATATTTTTCAAGACCAAGGAAGATATATTATGACGACCAATCAGCTTCAAGGTATTCTTACTAGAGTACCTAATAGAAAATTCTAGCTACAGTGATTGGTTAGTTATGTACAACATCTGGATTTGTATTTTTTTATTTGTTTCAAGTCTCAAAATGAGAATTGTTTAAAAAAAAAAAACAATCACAGTGGACATGTAAATAATAAATTATATGTATATATATATGGACCAATAATCTTTGTAGTGAATGGATGGATTTGCCAAATGCTAATCATCCCAGAAACATTTGGGTACAATTATTCGATCCTTAGGCAAGCTTAATAAATATAAGCTCCCTATATTGTGTAGTGTATGGGCATTTCAGTGATATACAGAGCCTCCAACATGACCCATTCCATCAGGTACATAATACTCCACTCCTGAGCTTCCAACTGTCACTCACCTGGATTTAATGAATTAAATGATGTTTGAAAAAATATTTTTCACTTTAACACAGGTTGTTTCCATAGTAACTGATTGTCTTATACAAATGTGGTTGCTGGAAACTCAGGAGCAGAGTATTATGTACCTGGTGGAATGGGTCAGGTTGGAGGGTCTCCATTTATAATATTTATATGTGTTTTTTTTCTACTGATGTGAGCACCCTTGATGTGATTATGCAAAGGATATATTACAGTACGGGGTCTTTCCATTTCCTGTTGTGTATTTCCAATCTTACCATTTAGTCATGGGAGTCTAAAGGAAGAAGGTGGGCGAAACTGACAAGGGCTGTGATCTGAGCTGGTCAGTTGTTGTGTCCCTGGCTAAAAGCAAAACAACTGACCTGCATGGATCCCTCTGCTGTTCACTGGGATCTCACTGGGCGGATCTCTTCTGAACTGAGAGCCAGCCAGCCAATCACATACATGAGTCAGTTGGTTTTCTTTATTGGGTATTGGTCAGAGCAGGAAGATGCACGTGATATTGGGGACATTCCGTAGCAGAAGATCCCATCCCTGTGTGGTTTTTGTTAACCATACTTATTATGGTATAACCGGAGGCCTTGTTACAAATAAAATATATAAAAGAAATCAGAGTTACATTTGCTCCCCAGCTCCTGTAAAAATAAATGAAAGCTAAAACCTCATAGGTAGTTCTGGGAAACAACATTTTCTTTCCCTTTCCAGACGTTTTTAGTAATATTCACGTTTGTTAACAGCCCCGTACTTTACATCCCCATTTGAAAGCTCTGAGATTATACGCTTGTGGTAAAGTCATTTGTAAAATAACTTACAGGGAATGTTTGATTCCAGTCAGTTAATCATATGGATCTGTCGTGTAAAATAAGGGAAACTCAAAGCATGGAATTACATAACCATCAATCTTTATATTCCGCAGGGAACTGTGTAGCGATTGAGCATATTCTGATTGTGCAAGTGGAAAGAAGAGTAAAATAATGATATAATCATTTCTGAATGTGCAATATAGTGTACAGACCATGTAATGTGCAAGCTATTTCACAATAACAGATCTGCTTGCAAGCACAGTGCAAGAGGAACGTATGATCCACTAGTGATTTAAAGCCGCTGATTTGATACAAACATTACTTTGTCTCTTTAAATATTGCCTAGTTAAACTTTATATTTTCCTGATATTAATCATAACTACCTTTATTCATCTGCCAGTATGAATGATGGTTTTTCAAGAGTCTTTGGGAATGAACCTGATTATCCCATAAAATGCTGGATGATGAAAACAAGCCTTGCCATTGTAAGATGCCTAAGAGTAACCAAATGTTAAAGCAGGCATAGATAACCCAGGGTTGCTGACTCTCCTGGAATTCTGATTTTTGGGCAATTCACCCGGTATCCTGGGAGAATCGGCAAATCTCCCGGGACTGAGGCTTAGGCAGTACTCTAATGTAAATCCATGCCTATGTACTATGCCTCAATACTATGAGTGGGCAGAGCTTGATGGCATCACACTTGCCCATTTATAGCAATTGTATGGGTTCTCTGTCCCCTGCACCCCTGGTTTCTTCAGGGAGGGAGACACTAAAAGAGGTCAACCCTTTGAAACTTTAGATATTGTGATAAACTTCAATTCCATGCATGCACCAATAGAATAAGAGTAGCAAATAGTCAACAAAGCATGATGGGACTTGTAGTTTCCAGTACCTGGAGTGCCACAGGCTGCCTATGCATCAGTTAAACAATGGGATACATTTGTTAAAGCTTATCGAATGACTAGGGCCCTGCAGTCCATGGAATAATAGCTTTATCTAGTGTGTTCCAGTCACCATTCTATTACAAATGACAATTTTGCTCTGGCTTCTATGTAAAATGGATGAACTATGACTGCAAATCAGACCAGAGCAAGAGACCGCAGATCTGACTACCCATCCGTATCACATGATCTTGGTACTTCCTCTGAGGTAAAGACCAAAGCAGACAAGCAAGTATAATGTCAGAACAAGACGATTACAGATCAACATCGCATGATCTCCCTTCTAATTCAGCGGGGAAGAGAACAGAACATTGTGATCTTTCATTCTTTTGCCGGGTAGTCTTGTGGTGCAGACCAGACAGGAGCAGATGAGTGCTGATCAGAATAGAAGAAAGCAGATCAGCACCATGTGATCTGGGTCCTTCTACGGGGAAGACCTGAGAAGTATAGACCAGACAAGAGTAGAAGAGTGCAGATTAGAGCAAACCAGTAGAGTGCAGATCAGGAGACTACACAATAGAATATCATACCTCCCAACTGGGACATACTGCGAACATATTAATTTTAAAAGGATATTCGAAAAAGGGGCGGGGCTTAGCGGGACATGGGCCGGGTTTGGGCGGACCGGGGCGGGGCTTGGCCGGTCTGGAGGCGTGGTTTGGGCGGAGCGGGGGCGGGGTTTGGGCTGACCGGGGGCGGGGCTATTGTGTCCCGACCTCCGGCAGCTAGAAGTTGGGAGGTATGGAATATACTTTATGTAGTTGTGTTTGTAATGATACTTAAGTTCATGTAATGAATGTTGTCACCCAATAATGATCATTGTAACCTTGAATTCTCAAGTATCAGTTGTTTTGATAGTTTATTATATTGTTCACCTATTAAATGCCTTTGAACAGGTTCTTATATCAGGATTTCTGACTCTCCGTAAATTTCCAGGAGACTCGCAAATTTCATGCGTTTGAATGTAAATCACTGTCTAGAGTCTGATTGTTACTATGGATGGGCGGGACTTGATGACAGGGCTTTGGGCATGATTTGCATAAACAGAGATGTCCCAGTGAATCCGTCTATTTGTCAACCCTTATATTTAATTTTTGTTATTTATTTTTAAATTCTCATTTATTTATTTATTATCATATTATGCAGTGCTTTACAATTTGTATCAAACAGAATTGGTGGGGAAGGTGGCTCTGTCTGCAGGACATCCTGGTCCTATCTGGGGAAATCGAATGTATAACCGTAGCATTGTAAGGCATCAGTGCCTCCTACATTGTCAGCCAGTCTTCTATAGAAAATGCTGTAACGTGTTGCATTCTGCATTCTTCAGTGCAAAGAAATGGAGAGAGATTTGGAAAGATAACCAGTCTGCGAGGTTAGAGGGAATCTCAGCGACACTCTGCAGGGTGACACATTAATGTGATTAGCCATTCACACCATCTCCTAGGTGATCTTATGTCATGTCCCCGCTCCTTAAGGTTGTGTCAGTTCAACGCTGCAAATCTGTTCCCCACACTGATGTATTTTTATAATTTCTCAATTCTCTTGTTTACAGGGATAAAACAGAGAGCTGCCTTTTTAAAGCGCAGAAATGTCTTTTCATTTTAAAGAACACAGTAAACATTTCAAAAGTGCCTGCCAGCTCATTATCTAACTAGGTCTCTCCAGTTACTCTGAAAACAACAGCGCCTTGGCGGCGTTTGCCAAAAAACACATTTTAGCTGGTGATTTTGTCTACAACACATTTCAGACTATTATCAGATTTTTGGTTTATTTCAGTTTATGACTTTTTTTTGAGAATTTGAATACATTGCTAATAAGGCTACAAGAAAAACCTGCATTAAATTCATTTTATTTTTTTAAATAGAGTTTTAATCCACATTTTCGAATGTTGATCAATGTAGACATTACAATGTTGAATAATATAGTGTTGACCTAAACAGACAACAGTAGAGTCATCTCAGGGAGTTAAGCAGCCACTCACATGTGGCTTTGGGGTACTCTCCATTTTTATGCCATGATCATATGAACTGGTACATTATATGTGGCATAATTCAAATCATTAAATTGTCAGTCTCATTATAAATAGGGGGATTTATTGATCTACCCCCAAACTGTTCTGATGCCCCTGACATACAATATATAAACTCTGGATTATCCACAAGGCAACATAGGCACCCACTTAGAGCCCGCGAGCCCCAGGGGTCCTGTGGTTGCCTAAAATCAGGGCCCTGCTTTAAATTAAATTTTTAAAAAATGTTCTTTTAATGTTTTAGAGAAGCTGCGCAATGGGCCCAAACCAGTAACACATTATTATTATAGGCTGTGGGCTCCATAGCAGTGCCAGTCTAAAATTGTTCCCTGTCATGCATTGGGAGTTGTGATGTCATAACGGCACAGCATTACGTCCCAATCTCTCCGCAGCCATAATGGAAAGCTGTGTTGGAGCATATATATACTAAATATAAAATTTACACATACAGCCATGGGGCCCCATAAAGTCTAAATCCGGCTTTGCTCTAGACCAGGGTTGCTGACTCCTCCTGATAGAAACCAAGAGTCGTTGATGTGGGGGTGGATTGGAGGGCATGATTTGCATTTATTATGGATAGTAAAGTTTGGGACTGAGACAGCAATTTACACTAAATTTACACTAGATTTACACTACTATCTTGGTATCACAGGAGAGTCGGAGTATCGACTGGGATAAGAAGATAATTGCCCAAAATGTGTGAGTCTCTAAGAGAATCCGGGAAAGTCAGTAACCCTACTCTAGATGTTACATTTGTAACTGTGATTATGAGACAGAAATGATCTTCTTGAAATAAAAACCACATTAAATAACATGCAGATATTGTAGCTTACAGTATGTCAACTTGACATAAGCTTTGGGACCAATTACTAACAATAATGCTATTTTAATACAGCTTGAGGCTCCCAGTAGAACTCAACATTGTCTATGTTACTACGTAGTGTGAGGGGTACATGTAGTCAACTCTGTGTCCTTGTGTTTTGGTGGGGAAGGGGGAGAGGATATGGTATGATAATTTGGTTGTCATGGGGAGCACCACTAGGATATATATATTTGTAAAAGCTTTTAATGTACACACTCTATTATATTAAAATATTTGATTACATTACAAACATTACCTGTATAATGATTAATGAGTAATATCAAAGTTTGCATGCTTTTCCTTCCACACAAGATCTGCTTAAAAATAGCTATCTAAAAAACTATCTCTAACTAAAAGCTTTATGGAACACTAATTATAGTGAAATTAAAAGTGCATCTTATGTAGATGACACTAGAATGATGTAAATGACATTGTTTGGGATTCAGAATAAAATTCATGGTGTGACATTAACCAACCTGTGTTTAATAAAAAATATATATATGTAGGTACCATGGACACTGCTCTTTAATTCAGAAGAAAGATGCTTTAATGTCAGCTTCATTCTTTTATTAACCTGTTCTTATCACCACAGACATTAAAGCCAGAACCAATTGGGCTTTTACATGGATTGTGGTGTTGAGATATATATATGATCCACATTCATTACATCCTGCATTGCTTTCTCACAGTAGCTGGCAGCATTTTTCATGGTTAATCTGTGTGTGCTTGAAACTGTACTTACAGCAGAGTACCGTGAAGCTCTCAGTGCCCCTGTCCGTCTTCTGTATGCACTAAGCTGTGAATTGTACTGCAGTATAACAAGTGCCACCTAGTGGTTTTCCAGTCTTCAGCTGTAGTACTGGAGCTTGCATTGCAGGGTAATGCAGTGATTGGAAGTTTTCAGTTTGTATTGTCCATCTTTATTTAGCTTTGGGGGTTTGTAATAACCCTATATTTTAATAAGAAAAAGAATTATTATTCAGGGTTGAAGACTATCCGGGAATCTCCAGTCAGCAAATATCCTGGGATCCAGTCTGAGGCAGGGATTTCATGTAAATCAATGTCTGAGCCACTATCGGAACATTGAATGGGGTCGGGACTTTGCTTCCCGCCCATTCATAGCAAATGCAAGGGGTTTGCTGTCCCCCATATTGCTGATGTTACCTCCTATTGTACAGATACAGTCTCTGCAGCACAGATTAGATGTAATAGTGGTGTAGTTATGCTGGCCATACATCTATGCGATGGGGGTGAGATGAAGCGATGAGAGCTCCCGCTGGTCGCACATTACATCATAGAATATTACCTGCGGCACACAAGGATCATCGACATCGCTGTTTATTACCTATACATCGCATGTGCATTCAGCACATGCAATGTATGGGAGCGATGTATGTTGCCCCCATCACATATATGTATGGCCAGCATTAGGAAAGCAATGCAGAGACTTGCAAGGGATAGTGCTATCAGTAGACCCTGAATGTATTTATTAATACATCAATTCTATGTGTAGATATTGTGCTTAAAACCCCAATATCAGACGCAGCCCACTACTCCCTAAACATACGTGTTGCTCTCTTATATCCAGCCAAATTAAGAATACTATCTAATGTCCAACCCATCTATTTTACTAATCCGGAGGAAGCCACCATATTTCTCCAAACACATCCCAGTTCATCTGATACAGATTAAATCTAATATTACTATCTCCTCATCTGGGATATATATATTAAATGTTAAAAAAAAATATGAAATTATTTCATATTGATTATACTGCTATACTTATTCTTTGTTCTTGTTGTTTAAAAGTAACATGGACTCATTGTTCTTATTACCGGAACAATGTCTCTATAATAATTTTGGTTTTGGAAAATATTAGAAAATGTTATTGTCTGCTTCAAGCAAACATTATTAATATTGTTCACTTTAATATTTCATTCAAATATAATTATATCTTTTATGATACCTTTTACTTCAATCTCTTTCTTAAACGCTATCCTTATACCTATTCCAGGAATAAGTTCTTCCCCCCGCATTGGGCAACCATAGGTTTTCTATAGTGTCATTCGCAACAAAGCACTTAAACAAAACAAACATGTCTCTTCAAAATACATAGGATATTAAAGCTAAAAGCAAAAATGTATTGTGCATTATTATTTTTTAACAATTTTATACTTTAAATGTGATACTGTCCATGGAATTTAAGAACATTTGCTAATTATATGACCTTATGTAAAATAGTGTTGCTATTTTATGATGAATTGTAAAGGCTAAAACCTCTACCCCTCCCCAACAGTGCACAAGCCTCACACCCAAAAAAAAATGATACTACAACTACAACATTGCATTCATATTAGCATGCATTTTATGTCCAAATACTATAAACCGTCTTCCGGGCACCTGTCAATCAAAGTCTGGTGTCCTGTGCATCCAATCAGGGAGTCAAGACGCCTGACTCTCTGACTCTTCTTTTGCCCAGTAGAACCTGACATGAGAATGTTAATCTTCTATAATGTAAGTTCAGTGCTGTTATAGAAGCTTAGGGAGCCTAATGTTCATATGTCAGGCTCTGATGGCAGACTTTGAGTGGGAAGCAGCATTTCGCACCCTCCCCCCAACCCATTCCAACACCCCTGCAAGCTCCCTATCCTCATTGAAAAAGTGGGCTGTTGAGTTCTGACAGGTGTCCCCTTCCTTTTTCAGTACAGCTGGTGGTCGCCCATAACCTGCATGCACCAAAATAGCAACCACTGCCAGAAAGAAAGAAGAGTGAATATAACAGACATTCTTCCATTAATCCTGGTCAGTAGTGACCCTCCTTCTCTCCACCAGGTCCCAGTACCACAGACAGCTGCCTAATGGAAGCTCTGCATGCCTCCCAACGTACCGGTGTCTGAGGTCGGGACACTTAAGACCCACCAGCCCAACTCTGCCCCGGTCCTGTCCGACTCTGCCCCTGATCCTGTCCGACTCCACCCTGGTCCTGCCCCAACCACCGCCCACTTTTAATGCTGTGAGTCGTGACAAATATAAAAACTAAAGCAAAGATAAGGTTTGTTCCCTTAGCGGTACAGTTGGGAGGTATGGCTCTGGGCCTGACTAGTAAAATTCAACAGATGATTTATTATTGCTTAGCAAAGAAAAATGAAATGCTTAATAACGTAACAAAAGTATTTTTCTAGTTAAAATAGAAAAGTCTGACAAATATAAACAAATATTTTCAGTCTAGAAACAATATCTGGCCTTTTTCTCAGCTAAATCCTCTCCACTTATTATTAACATCATTTTAATTTATAGCCAGCATTCAGCCATTTGACCCTTCTGCTCTTGGAGCTTATGTTAACCAATAATTTTTCCAACACCAGTAAGGCTGCATCTGATGTGATATTCATAACATTATATGTCAAGTTATAATTATATTCATATATTCATGAGGGTGGAAAATGTGTTTTATATCATTAGTTTTAGGTTCATCATGTAATTTTAGAGTGCTAATATTAATGTAACACTAACTGATTTTTTGTAAGTGAAATATTCATTGGTTATATCATTATTGTACAAAATAAGACATTTCATGATATTCATTTGGTAGTTTGAAAGCTAATTAAATGGACATCAGGGCCTTTATTTACTAAACTGCAGGAATGAAAAAGTGGAGGTATTGCCCATAGCAACCCCATCACATTTCATCTCTCACTTTTGTTTTACATGCTAGAAAATGTTAGCTAGATTTTGATTGGTTGCTATAGGCAACATCTCCAATGTTCTAAATCCTTTTTATCATGGGCGTAACTATGGAGGGTGCAAAGAGTGCAGCTGCTATGGGGCCCGGGCAGCAATGGGGAGCCCCACATATATATATAGTGCAGCTACAATTTGATGACATACACACTACACATACACACATGCATACACACATTATATGCACACACCTATAGTCACTGACCTCTGTCTGTTGTATCTTTTCTATGACAGTACCAGTATATTTTTTTTTTACTTTTTTTTAACTAATAAATACATGATATTTATATTATATATAAATGTGTATAAATTGTATATAAAAAATGGCGGAGACCTGAGTTGGGGGGCCCCATTTAAATTTTGCTATGGGGCCCCCAAATTCTAGTTACGCCCCTGCTTTTTATATTAAGAGTTGACACAGATACAGAGATAGCAATACAATGTATAACGGGTGAGAAACATACAAATGTGCAGAGAACACTGAGAACATAGAGACAACTCCACTTATAATGATATAATTATAATTTACAAAACAGCCACTACATTTCTCCGAAACGGGCCATTGGTCATATAGCATTTGGGGAAGTGGGGGCTTCTAAATGTAGGGGTGAATCTGGAGGAAAAATGGGTCCCTTGGATCACTACCACATCAGCTGCATAGGATTTGAAGGAGGACAACGCCAAGCACCTCTTTAGATGGGGAGTTCAGGCCTTTGACGTTTAGGGGCTGATTCAATCCGCCTTTTAGACTGGAAAAAGACGGCCATGTGCTTTTTCTCGTCTATTATGGTAGGGAAGTCTTGCATATTTTTATACACGGCTCAATGAGCAAACAGCATAAGGGAAAAACATTGCGTGAAGCAACATTGACATCGGCCCCTTAATGTCAGAAATGTAACCAATTAGGCAACATTGACAGAGGAATCTGGGAGGCTGGAGGGAGGAAAAGTAGTAAGAAGGGATGAGGAAAATAGAGAAAAAGAAAAGGAAGAGGGAGAGAATACAAAACAGGTTCAGTACATTGGGCCTGCAGTCGTGCATCATAGGGGATGTGTGGCAACCTAGGTAGTGGGGCGAGGCAGAAAGGCACCCCCAAGGTATGGCATAAGAACTAGAACAGAAATGGCAAATAGGCAAAAAAAGGAGAACCCTTAAAACATGTCTAAACATTGAGGTGTACAGAGAAAGAAGACAGCAAAAGGCAAAATAGAGAGTTTAGAAAGAAGCATCCTAAAATCCCAGAGTCCAGCAAAACTAGACGGGAATCCCTACAAGTAGACCAAGCGACCATACCTCACCAGACGATCACAATTCTGAGTAGCCCGCCAATCAGGCAGTACAGCGGATGGGTGCACAGGTGAAGCCTCCTGGCACTGGGACATTCCAAGCCACGAGGAGAGCAGTGCCAGCTTTCACAGAAGAGGTGACGTGTGTGCCTTTAGAATGGCACATCCGCAGCTTAGTCGGGAAGCCCCAGTGGTATGGTGTTTTGCGGTCACGGCGGGGTGATGTAATCTGATGGAACAGCATCGCCCGAACTCAAATGGAATTGCTCCTATGAGCCACGATGTGAAAAGACGTGAATTCTCTCCCTTATGCTGTTCGTGTGAACCCTCTATACGCGGTGAATCGGCCCCTTAGATTCACCGCGTATAGAGGAGAGGATAGAATCCTATCACCTGTTGTTACAGAGCAGAGGTGAGAAACATGAGAAGTAGTTACAGAGGGATGGAGAAACACAGGAGCAGCAGGACAGGAGCGGGGACAAGAAAGGAAACAAGAAAAACATGGACAGACAAAAAAGGATAGCAGAGGATAAAAGACTAAGGAACAGCAGAGAACAGTGAGCAGATAGATGAGGGTAAATTGAGGACAGCACTTATGAGGGGTAGCATGTTGAATATATAAGTATTTTGATTTGCTATTGAACACTGATACAGATCTTATGGTTCACTACATCAATGTCAAGCATATGACAGGCAATCATAACCAGTATTAGATGGCCATGATGTGAGTTATACTAAGTCTTATATACACATCATCTTTAACACTCAAACTGATCTCATCCTGTTGTTGTGTACATCACTTCCAAATTCAGTAAATAATAAAAACAAGTGAATATTCAGGCTTCTCCCCGTGGCCAAGATTTTGGATAAACATGAACATGGAGAGAAGTGGAGCTATGCGCCAATTTGCTTGATATGAAAAGAAACAGTTTATAAATTAGATTTTTTTTTTGTTTTATAAAAGCAAAAGAATTTAATTTTCTATTGGAAAATCTCAATGTTCTCTTGGAGAAAGGGACACATAGAAGAACATTTTTTTTTAATGCTTTTTGTTTGTCTCACTTGAAAAAAATGTTCCATTCATAGTTGTTGCTAAGTCTTTTGGGTTTATAGAAGCGAAACTTTTGTACCTGTTGCCAAATGAAAAAGATGGGACCAATAATCTGTGTATATAATCAGGGTAATTGTTCAACTACTGGGCAGCATCATTCATCATGCCTATGGAACAGTTTGGGTAGATTTCCATTTCACAAAACTATGTATAGATAGAGAGATGTAGAATCTTTATAAGGCATTTATGCTGCCTCACCTGGAATACTGTGTTCAGAATGACATAAATACATTAAAGACTACATTAGGGACACTAAAATGCTACCTGTATCACACACCATACAAAGAAACATCTTAGAAAGTAAACATGTAGTGACAGGGTTATGACAGCTTTCGTATATATCAAGGGGATTGATCAAGGAAGAGATGCATTTGAATATGAGGAAATGTGTATAAGCTGGAAGGTGAAAGGTTTAGTGGAAATGTGCAAAAAATTACTTTACTAATAAGTGTAATATTCTCCCACCAGAGGAGGTAGAGTCTAAGGCCTAAATTCACTAAGCGGGGATTTTGCTGGGGATTTGAAAAGTGGGGATGTTGCCCATAGCAACCAACCAGATTCGAGTTCACATTCTCCAGTATGTAAAATTAAGCTGAGAGCTTGAATCTGATTGGTTGCCATGGGCAAAATACCNACTTTTCAATTCCCCAGCAAAACCCTGCTTAGTGAATTTAGGCCTAAGACTGTAGAACAATTTTTGGATAAATATAAGGATATCTTAACATTACATAACATTAGAATAGATTGAGGGTCTATGGCAGACTGGGTGGGCCTAGTAACTTATCTGCTGTCAATATATATGTACCAAAATCAGGGCCGGATTAAGAGCCACATGTGCCTGGGGCTGAAAATAATGAAAGGCCTGGTGCTTTAGTCACATTATCCCCATTATTAATCCAGCCCTAGCCCAAGTAATAAAAAAGGTTTACCAATACTAAGAAATGGATCCAAGTTCTAATAATGCAGGGTCAGATCCAGACTGTGAAAAATGCAGATACAGGTAAAAACTATTTTGGTTTGTTTTAATGACCATTATTTTGAAGTATCCAAGATTTGTGCGTTATTGTTTCAAGAATTATATATTTCTATTTCTATGTACTTTAAATAACACATTATTTCTTTTTGTGTCTTTTATAATTTACTTACTTATCAAAGTAATAGATAAAAGTGTGGACTCTGCAAGCGCTGCTCCTCCTCCAGAGGAATGAAATGATGCACTGAAANCTATAACAAACACAATCTATAGTGTATGGCAAATGGTCCCCCTAGAGGTGATATTCTCACATATAAACAAAAGGGGAGATAAGAGCAGATAAAATATATTAATAATTTAATTCTGCACAAAAAACATAAAATACAATAAATCACAATAAATAACAATAAAAGCCCATACCAAGCAGTTGGAAAAAAGGGGGTGTA